>PXIH01S0002772.1:9120-21029 GCA_003024985.2 Euperipatoides rowelli | reverse complement strand
TCATGCATTAGGGTAAATGAAGAACATTGAAATCTAGAATTAATATTTAATTTCATGCCACTTTTAATTTTTTTAAAGGTATATTCGTTAACAATTAATTAAATTTATTTATTATTAGTTCTTGTGTTTAATACAAATTTGAACTAACCCAATGTTCCAGCAGTTTGAGTAAGATCATGGTCCAAAAATTGCCCCCACTGCATTAACATATGTGTGACGTCATGGTTTGGTAAATCGATATCATTGTGAAGACGAATACTGACTAATCGTGGACTAGGTAGGGCGGATCCATCCATAGCAATTCTTGGCTGAGAAATTCCTGTAAAATAGCAAATTCTGAATATCTAATTTAATCATTTTAGTCAGATATCAATTAATGAATATAATCTAGCCCCATTCATCCATACTCAAAGTTCTTAAAGTTTTTCGGTCTTTGTTTTACAAAACATAGTTACAAATTTTAATTACAATTTTATACAATAGAGGACCTACAATGCTGTTCATTATTGGAGTTAAGTAAGTTTTAAATTCATCATTTCTTTCTAAATGAATTCTAAAATCATTGAAAATGTTTTCAGGTGGTAAAATAAAAAGTATAATTTATTCTTCTACTCAAAGACATCCATTGTGAAAAATATGGATATCCCTAAATCAGTGTTTCTCAAACTTGGGATCATGACCCCCTGGGGGTTCATGGAAGTGATTGAAAAGGGACCGAGCTTGAGAACAAAACAAAATATTTTAGAATTATTCCTTTGAAACTTAACCTTCATCATACCAACGTCCAAGACTATACATAGAGTACCCGGTGGAGTGCAGGTGAACCTCACAATATTTATTGAGTTATTATACAATAAACCTTAAATTATACATCAATAATGATTGATTATGATTTATTATGTAAAAGTAATCATATTATCACTTAGTAAATATATTATTTCAATTAAAAAACTAAAAAATATATATACAGTATATATATTTTACAATTACTACATTTACAATTATAGATAAGAAATATTTACAACTATATATATAAGAGGCAAAATATTTCAACTTTTTTTTGAGATTTAGAATTACACTTATGTAAGTCCCAGCATTCATCCCACCTTACCTTAAATTACAAATATAAAAATGGGGACAAGAAATAAACAGCTTCTTTTGTTACTCATATGTAGGGGGTGTGGGGAAGAAGAGTTGTACAAAACTTTCTCAATAGGGATAATTTTTTTTTTATTCTTTAATCTTATTATAAAATTAAAGATTAGATAGAAAAAATAAAATAAAACATCAATCAAAAGGGATTTAAATATAAAAAATAATCATAGTTATAACAAACCCAGTTGACACAATGTCAATGATAGCATTATTCACACAACAATATGAGTGACAACTTGTAAAACTTATAAATCTGATAAAATACAAACTGTGGTAAACATTTTCATTTTAAATACTGTGATAGACATGTTGAACTTGTCTAAAAACATGCAAATTCAATATTAATTTCAATATTTAATTTATACTCTAAGTACCAAGGAGGGGTGAAGCTGCACCCCATGACACACATGATGCTATAAGAGCTCAAATCTAAAAAAAGAATCTGAGAAATAGTTTTTAAAATATGAATTATAAACCAAGAATAGACATTAACTAAGGGATAGTATTTTAATTTAAAGAAAACATAAATTATAAAACCAAAAAATTGAATATGGGGTGCGCCTGCACCCCTGTTGGTATGATAATGGTTTAATATACCATTATTAAACACATTATTATAGAATTAAAGAAAGTAAGATTTTTTCTATTTGTTTAAATACAAAAGAATTTAAAATTCTTTCAATTAAATGTTTTTTACCCTGAAGTAATAATTAGCTAACTATTATTCAACATCTTAGCTTCTTGATTAGCAGACTAACTGACCACCTGAAATCATTATTTTTCAATCTTTTGCATGCTTTATTAAGGTATTGCCGTTTTTATTTTAATCGAGGGATAGTGAATTGCATAAAGAAAAAAAAAAACAAGCTGAAGATTCTCTTCACAAAATAACTGCAACTTTAAATTAAATAGGACAAATTGATAGTCAAATTTAATAAAACCTCTAGATTTCTTTTAAATTTATTAATCATTGATGAATTTAAAACAAAAATTGAGGCTTTATAAAGTTGATGATTTACTGTATCTTGAGGGAGAGGGCAGAGGAATGTTTAAAAAAATATATTAATCATTAATCACCCCCTGCCCCATTTGGAGAAAAATGATGTTGGGGATCACGCTTGGGTCATTTTAACAAGTAAAAGGTGTTAGGGGATCCCAGCTGTAGAACGTCAGTGAACCACTGGCCTAAAGGCTCAATTATGCTTCTATGCAAAATTATCTAACTGGTAAAATATGAATATCTCTCCATAAGGTCATACACACTACTACAGGCAAACATACTCAATTAAAAGATGATGTCATCATGATTTGTCATAATTCGTCATTTTCTGTAATTATAGGAAAATGTCCAATATTTAAGCAGACTGACCCGTTTAATCTCCATCTTGTATAACTATTGAACAAATCATATCTTAGATTATATACAGTAAATAGTGTAGGTCCACTTTTGTTCTTGTTGCAATTGATTTAATTTGATGACATCATCTTTGCAAATCGATTTTTGTAAAGCAGTAAATAGAGTTGGATATATGAAGAGAAATATGATTGTCTATGATATACAGTAGAACAATTTCATTAAAGGCAGACTAAACCCTGCAGAAAACTCTGAACAGATTTATGCACACCACTCCCTTTACACACGGGTCAAAATGGAATGGAGACCTGTTCCAAACAAATCTATATATTTAAAATCCTGAGGTACTTGGCAGAAGAGACTAGTGCCATCTATTGATTAAAATTTAACTAAAATTCCATGAGTCAAGCTAATATTAGTATTGAGTTTTAACTTTTAGATTTTCTTTTCATATTTAAACCAACCGGAACAGGGGGAGAAAAAAATGGTGGAGGGGGGAAATAAGAAATAAGAATTTTTCAATTTTAAAAAATGGGGAAAGAGGGGCAGGTTGAGGGGGGAAATATTAATTGCCATCAGCCCTAGGGTGCAGATTTCTTGTGCCGGGTTATCTAGTTATAAATGAATCTTAATTGACCCACCATAAATATGATTAAAAATCATGCATTTAACTAAAATTCAATAAGTCAAGCTAACATTTATCATTAGTTTCTTAGATTTGGTTTGTTCTCTCACCACTGACTTTACTGCCACCTGCAGGGCTACTTTAACCTGATTTATTCGTATTATGATTTAATAATGATATGTGTCATTATATGTTCTTCAGCTTGTTGCCCCAAACTTTGAAAAATAAAAACAAGTTTTTTTTGCTATATATTATATGGATAAAGATGGAACCAAAGATAGATCCATTGAGTTGGTCTGCTTAAATTGTAAAATTCCAAGTAGACTCCAAATCAAGTCCTAGAAGTGACTTAAGTCTACCTCAAGTCTGAATCACTCCACTTGAGTCTACCACTCTGGTTATAGATTAAAACAATTTTAATGCACAGATCCTACTATATTTATTACAAAAGTCAATGTATACACAATGGTACTGACTTAAAATAATTTAAGATAAGGTAGAGCATCTAATTTAAATTCTATTGTAATTCAAATTAATTGTTTGATTTATTATGATTTTTTTTTCTTCAAAATTTCAATTGGCTGCTTATTGGTTCACAATTACATAATTACGTGTCTATCATAAATGAATCAACTAACTATAGTGTCCCCCTGAGTGATGAGTAAAATAGTAAAACACTCAATGATTTCATATTATTATTTAATATTATTATTTGTAGCTAGTGATAAGATTATTCAATAGATAATATTAATGGTCAGTGGCCACATTTGAAATTACTTCCTGCTGACTATTGCATTAACCTGTGTGTAGAAACATTAGTGAACCCTCACCTTTATACCTGTACCTCAAGGATTCACCGTGATAGCTAATTTATTATTCCTTTTTTTATGTATTAATAAAGGAATATTATTTTGTTCAGTTTTTCTCTTAAGGAAGAGAAGGAGTTACTATGTCATGTGTAAGGATGTTGCTATGTAGTGGGGAGCTGAAGATCAAATTCAGGGACTTAGCCACACATCAGCTGTTCTTGTTTTCTTGTTTGCTGTTCTAATTTGTGTTTGCATTGCCTATAGTAGGTTAGATTATTTAAGAAGTTGTGAGTTGGTAATTTGAGGTGTTCGAGTTGACAATTTTCTTATTTCTCACCCTCCTCACCAATAAAATTTTCTAGCTACTGAAACTGTATTATATGTTGTATATAATATATACACACACCAGATCCTTGATTTGAGTTATTGATAAATAAAGACTATTTTTTTTATTTAAGTTATTTTTTTTTCATCATTGAGTCTTTTGTAATAGCTTAATACATAAATTTAACAAAATAAATAAATAAATAATTAATTAAATAAAGATCCTAGTGCTGCACTTTTGATTTCTTTTATATAAAGTTTGTTCCAAACTTAGGTTTACTTAATTTTAAAAATCTGTATTAAAATCAATTTCATCATGAAGATTATTAAAATTATTTTTTTCAGCTATATAAATGACTGGAAAATAAAAATAATAAGTGTTTGTTTGTTTTGTACTGTAGCTGTATGCAGTACAGTAACCTATCTCTTACATATCAATGTATTGCAATGGAAATTTAATATTCGTTTTAGGAATCAAACAACAAGAACTCGTATTCACTCTCTATTGTACTGGGGTACATTTTTTATTTAAGCGTTATTGAAAAGTGATTATAGCTTTCTTGTTACTATTATTTAAATAATTACTTTTGTAGGGAAAAACAAACAAAGTAAAGTATTTATTAATATATTATTTAAAAAATAAGTAATATTGATTTCCAAAAGATTGCAACAATGATATAAACATCAAAGTAAAATCCCATGTAAGTGAAATAATAACGTGATACAATGAACATATTTCATTTGCACATTACATTATCTTTGTAAACCTAATTGATTTTTTTGTAGGACACAATTGATACTAAATGGAAGTTAATGCAGAAAAACCTATTTTCACTAGGAAGTTCAGTTTCGAAAAACAAAACAAAATTAGAACTTCTACTACAAATAGAACACCTGTTGATGTTACATCATATTATTACTAGGCTAATACATATTAAAGGTACGAGATAAATAAATAAAATTGAAATGTTTTATGTCTAAGTAATTACATGCTTACCATCGGCATAATCAGCTGGTAAATATCGTTTGAATTTTGTGAGAGATTTACCCCAATTGGTTGATACACGATTATTGCAAGATCCATCGATTCTTCGGTATTTACTTGAATCACATCTGTTAGAACTAAGTTAAACAAACAAGAATGACATTATTTTAGATACCAACATATAAAATATATTTTCAACAGATTGTATTTACATTTTCAATCATAATATAAAAATCTAATAGCGATAAAAAAAATTATCTATTTGTATAATATTGAACTCTTTCATATCTTGGAAACATTTCCATGACGTTCTAGCAAAGCAATGTTAGTATCTGTATACTGTAAGGGAACAAAGTGAAGTGAGATTATTGTGCGTATCATGAATGAAGTAAGCATTGTTGGTTTAAAAGCAAATATATTCAAACTTAGTTTTTTCTACTTTTTCTTAACACTTCCTCCCAACTTGCAATTTTATAAAGTGTCTTGCTTTGTGAGTCTTGATAAATGATTATTTTTTTTTTAATTTTTATGCATCAGTAAGTGTGAAGAACAAAAGTACAATTGAAGGTTTTTTTTTTTTTTTTTTAAAAAACATCCATTGTCCAAAAACATAATTATTCAGGACATGCAAAAAACTTTGTTTATTTTTTATAATATTTTCCTTCTTCAACTTTCATTTCTTCTTTAAAATAATTTGCATTTTTTCAACAGCAGACATTGAGCTATCTTAGTGCCTAATAAATTTATCTGAATCAGCTGATTATAAACACAGATTGAGAAAATCTCACAAATTTACACAAAAAGAACCAAAGTCCACACTATGGCTTGTTTTATTTAATATCTACTGGACAATGGTTGGTTTTACTAAACTATAAGATTTTCAAACCTTCATATCTCATTAACTAAGGCAGTTCATGCTAAATAAACTAGTTCACATTAAAAACACCAGAGCTTACAATACCAAGCATTGCTTAAATGAAAAACTGATTTTTTGGACTATGGTGGATTTTGTAAAAAAAAAAAAAAAAACTTTTCAATTAATATATGTGCATTGAATGAACAAAACAAGATTATTCTGTGTTATTCTTTGAGTAAAGCAATATTATATGTTTTATGCATACATACAATATATTCCTGAAAATTTTTAGACCTTCTTTCCTGGTTAGTGTGTTCATGATGAATGAGTAAAGACAGCATAATATTCACATGATGAATGAGAGTAATGTAAGAATAATTAATGAGAAAAGATCAGATAATAAGTGCATAATGAATAAGCAGAATAAGATGTTTATTTCCTAATGAATGATAAAAATGAGGTTAGTGATTATTATGAGACATGGGAAGTTAGTGTGTGCATTATGAATGAGCAAAGTGAAGTTAATGTGTGCATGATGAATGAGAAAAATGTAGTTAATAAATACATGACAATGGGCAAAGTGAGGTTAATGCATAATGTTGAATGAGAAAAGTGAGATAAATGAGTGCATAATGAATGAGAAAAGTGAGGGTAATGTATGCACAATGAATGATAAAATTTAGATTAATATGTTTATGATGAGAAAGATGAGGTTAGTGTGTGCATGATGAATGAGCAAAGTGAGATGGATGTGTGCATGATGAATGAGCAAACTCTGGTTAGTATGCTTATGATGAGCAAAATGAGGTTAGTGTTTGCATTTTGAATGACCAAAGTGAAGTTAATGCATGCACAATGATGAATGTTCAAAGCAAGATAAGCATTTCTATGATGAGCAAAATGAGTTTAGTGTGTGCATTATTAATGAGCAAAGTGAGGTCATGTGTTCATGATGATTGAGCAAAATGAATTTAGTATATTTATGATGAGAAAAATAATAGTATTTTTGCATTATTAATTAGCAATGTGGAGTTAATGTGTGCATGATGAATAAGAAAAATAAGAGTGTTTGTATTATGAATTAGCAAAGTGATAAATGTATGAGAAAATGGTGGTTAATATGTTATATGGATGATCAAAATGAATTTAGTATGTTTATGTTGAGCTACAGTGAGTGAGTTAGTGTATCACCATTGAATAGACAAAGTGCTGTTAGTATCTGCACAATGTGCAAAGTGAAGTTAGTACCTTGTCAATGAATAATGAAAGATAAATTAATGTGTGGCTGGTGAATGAGAAAAATGAAATTAGTAAGTTCATGTTGGATGACAAAAGTGTACTATGAGCACAAATGAAAAAAAGATGTTAATAGGTGCATGATGAATGAGAAAATGAGTTTAGTGTAGATATGTAATGAATGATCAATAAGGTTATTGGTGCATAATGACTGAGAAAGTGAAGTTAATGTTTGATTACTGAACAAAGTGAGATTATTGTGAACATAATAAATGAGAAAAGTGAGATTAGTGTGCACTGTGCATATTTACTATTAAATTAGATTAGTGTGTGCCAGATGAGTTGTGAGTTTATTGTAGGTCATGATAAATAATCAATTTCATGTGTATTAAACCATGGCCCCCATAAGTCTGGTATCAGCTTTGAGTTGTTTTGCTTTGCTTTTTTTTGTGTCTGTTGACTTTTGTGTACTATCCATTCTTGGTTTTTCCTGCCTATATGCACATCTATTTTTTGTTAACATTGATCAAGTGATCAGTAGCTTTAAGTGAAAGGGTTGAAAAAAGTTTATGTGGCATTAAAAATTTGTAATGCTTAGTGATTTCCAGTCATCTGTCTGGGATAATGTGCTGATTATATGGTAGCTGTATTTCATCAGGCAAGAGACTCGTTTCTATTTCCATTAAGTTTGCTTTGTGCTTTATATATTATCTTCCACTCTTTGAATTGAAGAGTTTGACAGAAAAAATTTGTCACTTTAGTCTTTCTCTATCTTTCTTTTTCAATTTATTTTATATTATGGTATTTCTTTGTTTTTATTTCTCATATTGCTATTACAAATCAATCAGTTAATGTTTGAAAAAAAAAAAAAGAAAATAATCAAATGTAAATAAAGTTTATAACTTTATAATGTGTAAATCTAAATAATTAATCTTTATAGTATATGCAAATAAAGTTTGTTATTATATAATAAACATAATTTAAATTGTCATGAATGAGATAAATGTGTTTAATTTTATTTTATGAATTTTAAACTGTCATGTATCGCAAAACTTGAAAATGATTGAGGTGAAATTTATATGCACATGGGACATATAAACCTCAAGTTACTGGCTGTCGAAGCAATCTCTCAGAGCATCATCAGTCACATGACATAAACCAATGACCATCTAAATTATAAATTTTGTATACAATTCAATTTAATTAAAATAAAGAAATACCTCAGCATTATATTATGAGTTGTGTTTTTTTTATAACTTTATTTTTATGAAAAGATTTAAGAGAGTTTTTAAAAAAATAAATTAAAAGAATACTAAATCTTAATTTTTTAAAAAAAAATCGATTTTTCAAATTTCTTCTGGAGTGGTAGAAACCAAATTCTCTAAAATCATTGGAGTGGAAAGGGTTAAGACAATTTAATATCTGAACAAATGTTTTATATTAAAATTGTACTTAACTGAACTGAGATGATAATGTACAGTACATGCCACTGTTCAGAAATATAGTAGGAAACATCAAGTTATTTCTTTTGAGGATGAGGTTAGTGCCAAAGGTGAAAGTCTCTAAAAGAAAGATATCCATCTACAAGATGAAAACGTCTTCTGCTCTTTGAAATATAACAATTTTCTAGGTAGCAGCAAGCAGTTTGCAATAAAATTATAATTTTAATTACAATTTTCATACACTTCAAAACATGAGGGCTTTCATGATCTGGATGACTTTCAGTCGATAAAATTTATAATATTCTAGAATTAACATTATGTTGCTTAATTCTATAAAAATTCAATAGACTTGTAAAAAATATTACAGGTACTACAAAAATATTTTGAATTAGGTTCAATTAAACGCTTTCATCACGCCAAAGTGGTATTTTACAATCTCATAGATCAATTTTTTATCAGTCATTATTTAAAATATCTTTTTCAAACTATAGATCTGTCATGAAGACATTAAGAAGTTATGTCGATTTTAAAGAAAATGATTTACTGAATTAATGATTTTTTTTAAAAGATGCAGCTATTTTGTTTATTGATTTTGAATCTGCATTTGATCAAGTCAATAACAAATATTTTATTAAAATACTGTAATAGTCAGAATTTGACTGTGGATTTATCTAATTATATTTTAAACATGATAATTTTAGTCCAGTTAATGGCTTGATTCTACCACAGATTAGGATAGAGAGGAGATTATCCCAAGTTAATGCACTTAGTATTAAGTTTCCGACTATAGAAATATGAATAAACAAAAAATAGCCAAATAACTCTTTTTATTAAATGTTTCTCTTCTCTTTTCATGTATAAATGACTAATGAGGATTACTTGCTTATCATAAATACGATTCAATTTATTATTAATAAATACATTAGATTTGACACAAAAATATTGATAATTCTTACCATGTTGAGAATGTAGAAATTTCAAACATTGTCAGAAATATTTGGGAGTATATTACGATTCTGTTCCAAAGTTTTCTGATCATATAAATGAGGTAATAAAGAAAATGAATTCAAAATTTGCAGTTATGAATAATAGATTAAAGTAGATAAATGTCAAGTCTTTTAAAATGTTGTGTTGTTCTTTCTTACAGTCAATTTACGAATATTGTAGCACTGCCATATTTATCTTATTAAAAAGTGATTTGAGGAGATTGGAAAAACAATTTCGACACCTGACTAAAATGATACACTGTTTCTGTTATTTGCTCTATAAAAAACGATTATCTCTACTTGGCAACATTATGATAATCTCACAATGTTTTTTGACAGGTGATCTCATTTTTGTATACAAATCTTCAGTTTTAAATCGCATTAGTGAATGTTTATTTACTTTATCTGATAGACAAATATAAGAAGGCATCCATTTAAAATAAAGGTTTTATTTAGAAGAACCAGAAGACGAAATTCTTCTGTTTTTTTTCATAGCATAAATTGGTGGAATGCTCTTCACACTGACATCGTAATAGCTAATTCTTTCAGTTTCTTCAAATCTAAATTAGAGATAAGTTTTTAATATAATAATGATGAATTTGTAGATTTACCTTTTGTATAGATATTTATGTTTCGTTTTGCTTTGCTTTGAATTTTGTAAAAACATTTCAATCTATTTTTGTATCTCGTATAATAGATCAAAATTGACTTAAACATTACTATAAATAAATAAATATCATAATATTAATTATATTATTTTTTTATATTTAAAGATGTCAGTTGTTTTTAATTAGTCAAGCAGGAACATTTGTAAATTAAACTGGTATGTGTTCCAGAAATTAATAAGTTTATAAACTGAATTAATGATTTTCCTAGTAAAAAAAAATGAGTCGAGCGTTTTTGATGACCCGACCGACTTGACTTCCCAGGGTATTTTTTTCAGATTTAAATTAATTCTAATTTAGTTAAGTTTCCAATTGGTTTAGTTTGATAACAAGTAATGTTAAGTTCATGATCAACTCGCATCAATTATTAAAGTAGGCTACTTGTTGGTTAAGTAACTACAAAATAATAGAATCAATTTATTAAAAAAAATATATAAATTAAGCAAACAAATCTTTATACAAACTATATTTGGTATACACGTTAATAATGTACATAAAAGAACAATCTAAAAATATAGTAGTAACCATAATACGATTACCTCTAATTCAATGTTACAACTTACCCATCATCACTTGAGCTACAAGAAAGTTCTATGTCTGTGCCTTTGACATCAACATTTGGTAATTCGTTTAAAACATCTTCTTTACTCAGAGAAAATCTGCAAATAATATAAACATTATATTATATACATCCACATACATATTTTAAATATGATTTCCAACCATGATAAAACAGTATCTTCGTTATAATGTAGACAATAAATAAGTTAAAATATTTTAGATTAATTTAAGCTTATGGTATATGCTGTAAATTTCAAAACAATAACAAAATCTGAGATAAATTTTAACATTTGAAATGAATGAATTTAAAAGTCAGTTAAATTCTAGTTTGTAAAGTAATTAAATCCCATGGTGTTTGGAAATGATGTATTATTTTATTAAATGAGTTTAAGGTGAAGTTAACAAAAATGTATGACATTGTAAACACAGTGAAGTTATAATAGAATAATTTAAAATTTCCATATTTTTTTTATTAGTACAAATAATGACCTTAGTGTCCTTTTGGTTACTTTATTTTAACTTATATAAATTTGTAGAATATTTAAATGACTGTAAAATGTACATAATATGATCTAGTAGATGGAATGAATATTTTAAGGAGGATAGTGATAAATGCAATTTAATATCAAGAGATAAGTCAACTTGAATATTTTTTGTTTATCCTTATTGTGTTCAATTTTTTTCACAACATTTTTTTCTTACTTGGTGGCAGCACTTGTATTTTGGATAATACTGTCAACACATATCTCTGTTTACAACCATAACAAATGAAGTCAAGGTGGCGTGGTCGTGCAGTATTCTACCCGGCCACGGTGTGCTTGATATATAAGGGGGTCGTAGGTTCGATCCCCGGGCAGCTCCGGTGCCGAAAAACTTGATGAATTTTCTTTCGTCGTTTGGAGGCACCGGAG
>PXIH01S0002768.1:26394-36494 GCA_003024985.2 Euperipatoides rowelli | reverse complement strand
TATATATATATATATATATATATATATATATAATGAAAATGGGGAACACAAATGGGCTAAACTGCCACATTTGATTGCTAAAAGGTGATAGTCATGATTAGTGCAAAGAAACTTCCAAGTCTGTCTGTGTACTTACAGTTGGCAGAAAAATTTTGCTATACTGATGTTATATCTTTGACATATAACAGTATAGAATATGACATGCCGTGTTAAGTCTTATGCACCGCAGTCAGATTCGAGAACAATCTGTTCTTTAATCAGTTTGATTCTGAGCAGTAATGCTCTAACCTTCTTCTTGCTTTTGCCATTACGATTATTAAATTATTGTAGTTATTGTTTACATTTCGTATCTCCCATTTCTTTCTATTAAATATATAATAGAAATTTGGTGACGAGTTTTTAAAATATTGTCTTTTTGCTTTTAATAACTATGGAATCAAAAATTGAAAATTTTGATCACCATAAGTGTAGTTAACAGAGATACGTGCAACAANTTCTACTTTTTCTAGAGGCAAGTAAAGTTCAAGATAAACTTAAAGTAGCCACAGTTTTTACAGTAATTGGCAGCAAAACATTTAATTTGCTTTGTGACTTAATCGCACCAGAAGATCCGAAGGATAAACCTTTGGAAGAAATATTCACGATCTTAGGAACACATTTCATGCTGGTTGGCCTTTCTAGGATGGAGCGCTTTAAGTTTAGAGAATGCAAACAGCACGATTCTGAATCCATTTCAAATTACACTGCCGAACTGAGGAAAGTTTCTGTCAATTGCGAGTTTACGGAGAAACTGAATTTCATGTTAGTTGAACAATTTATGTATGGCTTAAAAGATTTGTCTATTAAAAAAAGACTAATTCTAGAAAAAAACGATATTTCGTTTGAAGAAGTTATTTCTTTAGCCAGTGTTGCGGAATTAAGCAATAAAAACTTTTCTCAATTTGAAAATGCAAATGATAAAAATGATTTATTCTTTATTAAAAAAAAAAAACTGAATTTCCAAAATAGTATGGTTTGTTATGTCATTAATTTTGGCCCAGCTAGATTTCATGCCAAAATGAATTTTGAGGTTTCTTTTGTCAAGTAAAATATGCTGAATACAAATAAGTAAGGTACCATTTTTTTGAAGCCATATTGGATTTAAAACTGGACGCCAACTCACGTTTAATTTTCTGTTGAATCCCAGCAATATTATAATTTTATACATATGATTTTCAAAATACAGAATAGAAAATGGCAAAAATAAATGTATCATATAGCAAACAGTGCTCTCAATACGGTGTTGTGTCTTGCACAAGGAATACCAGCATTAATTGTAGGTCCCCATCATAGAACTGTAATAATACTTGACTATCTGTATGAGAGGATAACAAAACTACAAACTGCAACAGAAAATACAAACTGGATTCTGAGAATTGTTGAACTTCATGCATGTTTTGCTTCACTTTATGCAATAGTAAAGTTTGTTGAAGGCAGCGATCTAGATTCCATCAGCATTGAGGCAGGTCTTTATTCACCGTCAACAATCCAACAAATCTTTACTGAAAAATTGTTTAAGCCTTGCATAGAATACCACATTACCAATATATTGACCTTCTACAACCTATTCTTTGGAGCAGCTGTACAGAAAGAAAAATTTGAAATCATGAACCTTAAATGTCATCTATTTCACATTAAGCTTCATGGTTGAGAAGATGGCATTCTGACATCTTTGAGGTAGTAGTAAGTTTAGCCATACCTTCAGTGTTTGACCAAGGCCTGGAAGAGATTGCACGATTTCTGAATAATTATATGAGATAGGTAGAGAGTTTACTTCACTTGATTCGAGTGAGCAGAGTGAAATTTGGAGTTTCATCTTGGTGCCCTTGAGGAGCAAGTAAAGTACTATTTTTCTCATGATCTGTATCAATATGCATGACTAGTGCCAGTGTATCTTGCCCAAATGCAAATGCTCAAAAGCACTGATGAGGAAACTAGGAAAGACTTGAAATGTGGTGGTTTCCCAGTGATGAAATCAAGCATTCTATTCACACATATTTAGATGATCAAACACTGGTACAACTAATCAGAGAATTAAAAGTTACAGGTGGACTAACTGGAATAATGCAGAATGATGATGCATTGAATACATTTTTCTTCATTGCTCCTGAAATCATTAGCGCCATTCAAACATTTCAAGAATGATATTGTACCAAAAGTTATGAACGAAGGAACATTATCAATTAACCGGCTCAATAGCAGTTTGCATATTCATTAATTCATCAATAATTAAGTATGGCACTATCAAACATTGTGGAAACCCATTCTTAAATAAGGACATAATGCTTATGAACACGTCATCCAATATGTAAAGTTCCTGAGACAGAAAAGGATGACATTCTTCAATGAGATTACAAGAGTATGAAGAAATTTGAAGAGTTTGTTGCAGATTAGTTTAATTTACAGCAAATAAATTAATTTTGGATACTTTGACAAAAATTAAACTGAAGACATGTTGAAAAAAAGACTAGTTTCAAAGTTGGAATTAAATTGATAAATTTAAGAGAAGATCGTCAACTCTTGGCTAGATTTCTGGCAGGTCAACAGACAAGTTCTAGTATGATGATCTATTCTCTAAGTGACACAATTGGAAAATTTGAGTTTTGCATTATTCCATGGACAACCTTTTCTACCGATGGTCTTCTTCTCATTCCAACTGATAAGAGTGCTTTTGAACATGCTGTTGAACAGTTCAAAATAGAACTATTGAGTAAATCCAGTGAATGGAAGACCAATACAATATGTGATAGATGCAATGGCAGTTGTCCAAGCAATCAAGAAGAGTCCATCGATACTGACCTGTTTTGATTTTGCATCCATAAAATCATGTCTGCATATAATGAAGGAATAATTATCTTTGACAGATATATTGACAATTCTCTTAAAGAGTAGACACATAGCAAGAGGTCTGCTAGTGTAGCTCCAGTCAACTTTCACATCAAAGACAACAAATATCAAATTAATACCAATGAAAACCCTGCTGTCTCAAACTGACACAATGTATCAACTAACACACTATCTAGGAAAAGCTATCCTTATGTAATATGCATGTAGCAGCCAAATTTTAGTCGTCAACTATGGCATCTCTACTAATTATAACAAACCAGATGTCTTCAATTTGAATATTGGCCAGCATTCACATGAGGAGGCTGATACTTTAATTCTAATACATGTGTTTGATTCGTTGAAGACAAATACAGACCAACGGAATACAATGTATATTCATCTGATACGTTTTCATTTACTTAATGGACTTAGGTGCAACTAACAATATTCATGGTAAACTTCATGTCATCACAGGCAAAGGAAAATATAAGTGAAAAATAAACAGGGAAAGATGTTTAGCAGTTGGTAATGACAAAAATAAAGGACTACTAGAACTTCATATTTTTACTGGTGGAGACTGGGGAGGTATATTTATGGGAATATCAAAGAGTAGATAGATTCAGTATTATATAAGCTTTCTATACATTTGTGATGTGTTTGATGTTTTCAAGCAATTTGGGGAAGATAGTTTTGACTTGTATATCATGTCGAATGTACTTGACTGCTTTGTCTGCATGGTGTATAACAAGAACAGCAAATACAGCACAGTTCATGAACTAATTATTAAAATAAAAACAAAGAAATAAATAAAAATTTTAGATTAGTACTAAGGAAAACCTAGCTGGACTATGGTCTTTTGTTGCTATTCATATTTGTATGGGAACTGTTCAAATAAAAAAAAACCTAGAAACTGAGAGATTACTCCAACCCTCGGTGGACTGAAACCACACATTCAGAGAGCAAATCTCATTTCACAAATCAGTAAAGGAAGTAGATATCTATGTCCTAACATACCACCACTTAAAGAAAATGGATGGGAACAACCCAGATGGTACAATTTCTCCTAAGGAATGTCTTGATCTATCTGCACTGGTCAGTATCTATAATTGACTAGTTAAGTGTGGATGTGTGCATGGTGAATATACAAGTTGTAGCAAATGTTCCTGTCAGAGTAGCAAATTGCCATGCACTGCACTTTGCAAATGTAGTTACTGTGTTACCACAATAGATTACAATTTAAATAGTGAAGATGAAGAGTCTGACCATTCAATATAACATTATACATGAAAGTTATTTATTAAGACAACTTTTTAATGTATAATTTATAATCATCAATCAATAATATGAACAGATTCCTGTAATACCACATTTGCACTGACATTTAATACTTCAAATAATGCAAAAATGAACACCATTTTTAAAATAAAAAAGAATAATTATAGACAAAGATGAAAAATGGTACCTTATTTTTTTGAAATCAGCATCCAAAAATTAATAAAGTTAAGCAAAACAAATCATTTTGGCTTCAAAATCCAGCTGGATTACATACCATACCCTACTAAAACCAAAGTGGAATAAAATGCTCGCGCTTCAGCACAAATGTAAGCATTGTGGCGGAAGTCATACAGAGAAATTTTGTAAATATAAAGATGCTACATGACATTATTGTAGTAAAGTTGGTCATATTAAACCAGTCTGCAAATTTATCAAGAGTAAATATAAAAGCAAAACTAATTTTATTGAGTTTGCTAAAGAAGACGATTCACTTCTTTTAACCAACAAAGACATTAATTTATTTGAAAATAAATGCTAAGAAGAATTTTTTATTAGCTCGTATGAAGCTATAAATGCGGTCGACGATTCAAACCCCATTGTATTAAATATTATCGTAAATTAGAAGGAAATAAATTTCCAACTAGATACTGGGGCTGCAATCAGTCTTATCCCAAAGAGCCTTTGTAAAAGATTATGGCCTAGTATACAATTAGAACCTACTAAAATAATTTTAAAAACATTTGATCATTTAATCAAACCTGCAGGAGTGATGAAAGTTAATGTAAAATATAAAAACAATAGTCATTAATTTAGAACTTTATGTTACACATGTCGGAAGTACTCCCCTATTAGGAAGATCTTGGTTCTCCACACTCGGACTTACATCAAATGCAGATAAAGTCATCAGCCTTCTTGATTACAACATTGTATATAAACCAAATACTGACGCCTTATCCGGATGCCCTCTACAAATAAACAATAGTTTGAAAACAAAATCACTCCTTGTAAAGGAAGATAATGCCCAACAATTTTAAAGAAGGGGAAGGATCGTATTCAAGGAAACCTAAAGGACCGACAGAAATATTTAATTATCGATAAACAGAGTATTTCAGCCTTACACTTTTATTTTAAGCAACACTGTGGTAGTAGTCTACAAAAGATAGACCCACTCACAATTCAATATCAGAAAACATTCAAAGGTCAAAATGTCTTAACTAAAAACCTTAGCAAAATATATAAGCCTAAGTTTATAAATGGTAGACAACCCAAGAGGCACTCCAACCTTATTCCTCTACAACCAATTACACACACTGTTGATGCTAGTGTCCTTGATCACCACCTATCCGGCTCTCTAAGCCACCAACCTACCGGTTACAGGTACCCATCCAAACTCTCTCAAAATAATCAATCTACCTTCCAGTGAGACAAGTCAAAGCCAGATCAGATACCGAAGCTGGGATACACCCCAGGTTATACATCAGTACTCAACTATGACCAGAAAACCTCCGGACCGCTTCAACCTCTTGTGGAGGGGATAACTGTTATATCTTTGACATATAACAGTATAGAATATGACATGCCATATTAAGTCTTATACACCACAGTCAGATTCGAGAACAATCTGTTCTTTAATTAGTTTGATTCAGAGCAGTAATGCTCTAACCTTCTCCTTGTTTTTGCCATTATGATTATTAAATTATTGTAGTTCTTGTTTACATTTTGTATCTCCCATTTATTTCTATTAAATATATAATAACTGATATTAGACCACTGGCTAATAAGCATAAAAATATCTGTTGTATGTATGTATAACTCTAATAGGCCTTTTTTGGACGTTAGACTGAGAATCACATTCTATCTGTGGTTGATTCTCATGTGGTGGTGGAATTGGTGTCCAGGTGTCCACTGCATCTCTCACCCTGTCAACAAACTTCTTGAAAACCTGGTGGCAGAAGGGACATAAATATTGATCTCTAAAAGTTCCAAATTTCAAGTTCTTTGCCAGTGTTCCAGTAATTTGAATACACTTCTCTTGTTAAAGTATGAACTTTGAGCCTATTGCAGGTAAATCTAGAAGTTATTTACCTTGGGGATAAAACAGAAAGGAAGCTTTGTCACCATGCAATATCTATTTGTTACAATCTCAGCTGCTGTGAGTCTAGTTGAGGATGCAAAATATTTATACCCAGATTACTATCTCCAGTGATTAAAATTTTTCTTCTGAAAGCTGCAGTTGGAAAGATATAGGGATAGTAAGGCATAATTGAGCTAGTATAGACACATTTAATGTTTTTATTTTACTGTCTGGGAGAAATGGCTCCAACCCATCTTGGGAACACCAGTTTCCAACACCTTTGCAGACAGCCAGTGCTTACCACCTGACAAATTGCTTCAAAAAATAGTGTGGTCAGTTGATTGTTCTGTTCTCCTGATGCCTTAAGCACTTTGAGTAGATAGGACCAGGAAGGCTATAAACATCCTTTAGCCCATAATGATCTTTTTTTTTCGATGTCATAATTTTAATTTAAACATGACCAAGGCCAGATTGTTTTTTTTAAAGCTTATAGGCCCATTGTTAATGAAAGATTTTTTACTGAATGATGGTGTAAAATATATACCTAAGCATTTCTCAAGGGGAGATGCTGATACAATGAATACATATTTGTCATATGCTTGACCATTGATGCCCAGAGCCTTTGACATGCTTATATTAACTGAAATTTGTGAAAATGTATCAACATGTTTAAAAGTTAAAAAAAAAAACCCTTCTTGCTCTAGGATCACCAATAAATATTGCAATAATATAAGAATAATTCTATCACCTGATGGTAATTAATGGACTTCCTTATGCAATATTAACAGAATTGTGTTGCATGCTGGCTATAACGCTATTGCATATAAAATGGAATCCCTTAAATGTACTCCTCTAGTTCTAGTATAAGGTATTGATTGTGTTTACATACACAAGTATATGGCCTTGACAGAGGCATGCGTAAGTTGTGGCATTCCAATCATGTCTAATAGATGGAATAAAAACTCATGTCCTACCCTGTCAAAGGCTTTAACTTGATCCAGATATAAAACTGGTTTTAAAAATTTTGAACAACAATTACATCTCTAAATATGGATAGAGAGGGAAAAAAATAGAGTTTCTTGGGGTGGCCATTTTGCAAGAAGATGTATTTGAGAATGGCCATTGTTAATTTTGTTGCAAGTGCTATAGAGTCAACAGTTAACAATGAATAGACCTCCAAATAGTAATAAGTCTTAAATCTCTGGTTTAGTGTTAATGACAGTATTCCTACACAGTCTAATCCAAACAATTTGCCTTTTTTAAGAACATGATTGAACCACTGATAGATTACTTGTCTCATAAACTTCCAGAATGTCATGTAATACTCAGGGTTTATACCAACTAGGCCAGTGGAATTTAATGTCTGAAAGAATGTCCCAGGTTATGGTGTATAATGAGTAATCCAAACATAAGTTCATTTGGTGAAGATTGACTTCAGATGAGGAACTATATACTGTAATATTCAGTGTAAAAGTGTAACAGGTGCTAGCACCTCTCCAAGCTGGAATATCTGTATATAGCATATGTATTGGCACAAGTGTGCTATATGTTAGTAATTAGTATAAGCATATAATTGTACATTTAGTAGCCTATAACCCATTAGGAGCCAAGACTATTTTAGGATATGTATTAATATTTAAAAGTAATGACATATATAATGTATATACATACTTATAACACATATAGTAAAGTATATAATGAATATTATAAACATATAACCAACCATCTAGTTATTTAATAATATAAACCCTAAGCACAGTATCCAGAACAAAGAGAAAAGTATAAACTATTTTGTAAACAATAGATTATAGACATTAAGCCATAATTACTGTATCTGCAAGCAGGTATACCTTACTAGTTTTATACCTCTCTTTAGAATGCATAAACGACCCACCTGCAATAATATATTTGTTTTCACGTCTTTTGTTCGATCCGCCGATCAGAGTGGATCGCTTGTTAATCGCTCCTGAAAATCAGTTAACATTCAAATCGAAGGGATGTTAAATATCATTCCCCCCACAAATTATATAATTTATATACACCTATAAGTTTACAGAAATCATGGATACATATTTAAGCATGGACTGTTCCTGTAATTTCCGATTATCTGTTGCTTATTGCTAAGGACTGATATTCCCAATTCTGTTTATACATTGTATGCTTCATGCCTCTTAATAAAATTATACCTGTCAACCTACTAATGTGTGTTGTTACTTACTACTTCTAAGGTATCCTTGTTTTGGCTCTGTCTAATGGTGTGCTACTTTCATGTTGATATTAATTTAATAATATTATTGGTTATAATGCTTACTTGATAGCTATAAATAAAAGTATATATATATATATATATATATATATATATATATATATATATATATATATATATATATATATATATATATATATATATATATATGCCATCCTATAAATTGTAATGTTGGTTATTGTAGCCTAAGGTATATTTTAGAACCCCTCAGAAACAAGAAGAGATCTCCCCTCAGCGGTTTATCATCTTCTAACATACATTTTGTAAGGAGTACATGGAAATTAGTCATAGAATAAGAGCTAGCCTATTACAGATTCATTAGCCGGTAAGCCCCTAGTCCCAAATTATACCCAATAACCTCTAATCTTCCAAATATCCTTACAAATTTGGCACCCAACCCGAGTTCAAACCCGGACTCGATTTCAAAATAATAAAATTTAAAATATCAAAGTTTCAACTTAAAAACATACACATACACTTTTATTTTAGAAAAGACTTCCAGACAAACTGAACCAAGTGTAAAAATGCAGGCAAGCCGCAAAAACAACTATTTGAAGCAGAACAAGGTTTATTATTATTATTTTTTTTTAAAAGTTTGCAAAAAAATAAAAAAAATCAGTTGATTCTTAAAGCACAAAACAGGTGCTTTAAATGGAAGGCTACCATTAATTATTCTTGACAAAACTAATGCATGGACATGGTTACTCAATGATCTCCAATGAGTTAATTTGTAGAAACCATGTTGAACAATGACACAAATTCCATATTGTTGATAGAGCTGTTAGAATACTATTTAGTATTCTCTACTGTGACCTTCTTTCACTGTTTATTAATACTACTAATTTTCTTCAACGGCCAAAATCCCTTATGACAATAAACACAGTAAAAGGTCCAGAAGTATATTTTATTGGAACTGTTGATAAGTTTTGGATATATGTATTGTCTAGATCATCCATGTTCATATCAAGCGAGCTTTGATTTTTTACCTGAATAGAAAATGATGGCACAGAAACACTGTCCTAATGAGATATGTGAAGGATGTAAATTACTAAAAAGGAGCCATCCAGCCAACCGGTCAGTTCTTGAGAAACATCTGGCACCATATCAAACAGATCAATGTTAGTAATGGATTAGTTTTTAACCATACAAAACGCTAATCCTGTTAGTTGTGATGATAGAAGCATAACAAGAATGTTTACTGAAAGCAGATCATATTTGCGATTAATGAGATTTGAGTCGTGGATACCACATATTTGAATATTATGGTGATTACATATGAATCTAATTTAGTTTTTTTTTGCAATGTGTAGCCAAATCAGATGATTTGAAAGTAGCAAAGTTTTGAAAGACATTTTATTAAGGATCTCTCATTAGCTGCCTTCATTTATTGTTACTTGTATCATTGAGTAATTTTTTAATTCTTTTTTATTTAAAAGTTAATTTTAGCCTAATATTTAGTGATGACCTGGATGTTAATATTATAAGTAAAATAATTAAATTTGCTGATGATACTAAATTAGGTGGTAGAGATAATAGTATGGAAGAGGAATTTTTGATACAAAGTGATTTAGATAAATTAAGTAACTGGGCTAAGGTTTGGCAAATGGATTTTAATGTAGC
>PXIH01S0002762.1:32200-43254 GCA_003024985.2 Euperipatoides rowelli | reverse complement strand
CAAACGAATTTTGCTGCAGCAACAGTAGGTGAGTGTGAGACAGTATAAAAAAGCAACAATGTTGAAAGTTAAACAAACTACTGCTATTTTTCTTCTAGAATTTAAAATATTGTCGTATTCATCATAAAAAAAAATGTTAACAAATATAAAGATCTGTGGGCATGAACTTTTTATCAACAGCGGTATGCAGCTTGTAGACACATCGTTGGCCTAAACATTGGTGTATGTCTTTTGTTTTTAATAAAGNTTTTGGTCTTTCAAAACCNTGCAATTCTCAATTTTAATTCTGTAAATTAGCTGATCCAGTGGGAAAATAATAATTTATTCATTTAAGAACCGCTTACGGCTGTAAGCAACAGTAAGTTACGGGTTTCTATCTTTAAAAAAAAATCAAATGAATAGAAATAATAATACGGTACTTTTTTATTTTTACACTTAAAAATATTTACCATAACCAAAAAAAAAAAATCTAATCTAAATAAATTGCTTTGCAAGATGATGGCATGTTGCTTCCACGTGGGGTATTTTCTTGTTGTTTTGCCCGGCTTCATCGTGGAAACTATATTTATCGTGCGCACAGAAAAGGGTGCTACTGTCTAGGCACAAAGTCTAGCATTGCCACTCTATATATTTCTAGCACATTGATCATGACTATATTAGGCCTTTAAAATTATACTTTTTTTCTTCTTCCTGTAAATAAGTCTAGAACCATTTATTAATACTGTTTATAGGATACTTTAAGCTATATAAAAAAAATCTATTATTGTTATAAATATTATTATTTGAAGTGTTTCAATCTGGAGAATTTTTTCCTAAAATATCTTATTGCAATACCTAAATATGTTATATGGTCCTATATTTCAATTTCAAACAATAATGTTTAGATAAGCAATGCAATATATTTTAATAAAATATTTAAATAAAATGAATAAAATCTCCAATAGTGTGAGCAAATGACAAGCCATGTGTCTTAAATTGGTGAATCATCATTTGGATTAAATGTTGACTATTC
Source organism: Euperipatoides rowelli (assembly GCA_003024985.2). Classification (NCBI taxonomy): domain Eukaryota; kingdom Metazoa; phylum Onychophora; class Udeonychophora; order Euonychophora; family Peripatopsidae; genus Euperipatoides; species Euperipatoides rowelli. The sequence continues at coordinate 42,242 of PXIH01S0002762.1, read as the reverse complement.
AAAGTCCAAGAACATTATTATTCTGAATTAGAATTATTTTTGCAATAAAAATTAACAAATTCATCTCAGAAAACAAAAAAAATAATTTAATGTGTGTTGCGAAAGAAGGAGTGGGGGGGGGGGGCAGTTGCATTCTGATTTCACCGGCCCCTAATTTTCAGATTTCCAAGGACCCTCTGGGCAGTGGCACATCAATAATGTTACATCTCCCATTATTCAAAAATTTTCTCCAAAAAAAAAAAAAAAAAAAAAGGAACAAATAAGAACTATAGTTTTTTTTTTTGTAGGAACTATGAAAGGAACTAATTCCTTTTTTATTTTGAAAAAGGAAAGGAAATAGTTTCTTTTTTAGAAAAAGGAAAGAAATTAGTTCCTTTTATTTAGGAACTTTCCAAACACTAGTTTTCAATAATAAAACAGAACTTTTGGCAAACATATAAAGTTTTCAAGATTAAAACACAACTTTAAATATCCAAGAAAACAGTCTATAACCAAAAAAATATTGTTATAGATTTTCTAGCTATTTAAAAGATATAGCTCTGCCTAAGATTTGATTTGATAAGATAATTATTATGCACTAAAAAGTGAATGTTTGAGATTGAAAATTTAAAATTAGTTAGAGATATTATATCTAGAAATATTATACACCCTTCTACAGAATTATCATTGGTGGAGTTAAAAAAAATAAATCTCTATGGATGAACAAATAAAACTAATAGATAGCTATTATATTCAGATAAAGAATTTTTGATACTAGATTTTAATCTTCCACATATAAATTGGGTTGATTTAACACACTCATATTCTGATTCCTCATGTGAAAGCAAAATCTTTGATTTCTTGTATTTAATTCATTTAATCAAGGTGTAAATTTTGATACTAGGTTCCATAATTATTCCAGTTCTTTATTGGTATCATTCTATACTTAAAAAATGATTCAATAATTACACACTAAGTGACCATAGTTAATAGAGGCAGTGCTAGAAATTATAATTTTTTTGGTGGTAGCCCAACGGACTACCACTCTTAATGTACCAGTAGCCCGGGTGTTTTTGTAGTAGCCCAAATTTTCTGAACAACAAGAATCGAAATAAACAGAACATTTTTGCTTGTTTATTTATTTTTTAAATTATTTTGATGCATGCAAAGTTGATATCCTAATAAGTCTACAATAATTCTAATGCAATTATTTTTTATTGGAAATAAAAATACAATCAATCACCTGTTTTTGTATTTATTGAATTGTTAAAGTAATCATGAGTCAAATTTGCCAATAGGCTATACCAAATTCAAATAGACTTCACAAATGTAATATAAAACTGCTATATTTTTTAATTTTATTCAAACAATTTTGATGCTACTTTGTATAAAATTAACAAAAATTATAAAAGTCTGAATATAAAAATAAATTTTTTTTTTATCATATGATGCAGAAAAATGGTAGGTCTGAGATTCAGACGTTAGTACTCTCGCATCTGGATCTCGGACCAAACATTGTCCTTCAAACGATCAAAAAAAAAAAATTTTTTTTTTGAAATAAGTTATATAGAAATTCTGTACAATCCGAACAGAGCTTGGTCCAGAGTAATTTGGACTAGAGGGGTTTTAATTTATTTATTTTACATTTTTACTGGTAGCCTGACGGACTACCTCTAAACTTGCAAGCAGTAGCCCAACCAATTTATTAGTAGCCTCTGGCTACTGGGCTACCACTAATTTCGAGCCCTGAATAGAGGTAGTTCTAAAATTTAATCATTGTAATCAATACAGAAACAAATAATTTTGGCAATGCAAACTATACTAAAATAAATAATGAAATAAATTCTTTAAATTTAGATGATTTGTTTATTCATAGGGATACATTAGATAAAGATTAGGACAAAATGTATGTAATATAAAAAAATATTATACACAATAATATAAAAAATCATTACATAAAAAAAATAAGGCTAGAACCAGAAAGAAATGGGCAGATAAACAATTTCAGCTATAAAGCATAGAAATCAACTATTTAAATTATTTATTTTAAATAAAAATATAAATTCATTTAAAAATTATAAATTACAGTGAAATAAATTTTATGAAAAAAGTAAAAAGAAAACTTTTGAAAAAAAGATTTACAAAAAGCAAAATCTAATAAAAAAAAGAAAAGCTATCTACAACTTTATAAATAATATTCTAATTGTGTACAGCTCCGATAGTACAGTGGTCTAGGCTGTTGGCTGCTGGAGCTAGTGCAAATAAGGGGTCGAAGGTTCGATTCTGGGTAGCCCCAGCGCTGGAACATGACAAGTTTCTTTCGCCACCAGTATGCACCGGGGATTTCTTCTCGTTCTCTTCTCTTAGAAACTCTGGAATCAATAATGCAATGGATTTTTCCCCGAACACTTGAATACAGAACACGTTACTGCAAGGCAATATTCTAAAATATATATTGTTTGAACATATGTAAATAAAGGTCTGTTTTACTCCCCCCGTGTGGAGTAGAACATATTTCTTTTTTAAAAAAAATTCTAATTGATAAAAAAATATTATATAATGGTAAAGACATTGCAAATGAGTTTAAACAACTATTATTCTCAAAGATGAAACCATCATAAAATTCTATCATAATTGGAATATGATTGTGGTCCCAAGCCGGTAACAGCACCATCTAACGGGCATATTCAAAACTATTTTTTTTACGGGCTTAAAAGATCGGCATGGGAACTATTAGAAACTTTAAATGGTGATAAAAAGGGCTTAAACAAAAAAAAATGTTTGATGCCCATGTAACCTGCTTAGTTGCTAGTAGAGATAAAGACAGAATTAAAAGAAATGATTATGTAATTGTAGATATAAATAATTCTAAAAAATTTAGAGAGGAGGGATTATCCATGTATTTTATAAAAAAAAAATGCCTTCTATTTTTTTCCATACTTTTATCAAATAAGTTACTTATTTATTATATGACAAAATTATAAGCGATTGAAAATGGGGTACTATTCTCCCTAAATTTAAAAAAGGTCCTATTACAAATTTGTCAGCAACTGGTAAAATATATGAAAAACAAATTCTAAAGCTTTTAAACTTGTGAATAGAGGATTTTCTTATCTTCTCGGATTTGATACATGGATTTCATAAGAATATATCCACTATTTCTAATCTGGGGATTTTACTATATTCATCTTAAACTAGGGATTTGAAAAGGGAATTCCCTCAGATGTGATATTTATAGATATAAACTCAGCATTTAATTCATTCAACCATTACATTCTTCTAATAAATTGGATTACCGGTAAACATTTTCTGACGGATAGAATGATTATAACCAATATAAATGGAATAATGTCTGCTATTAATTTTATAAATATTGGACTTCAACGGGGATCTACATTCTCTCATTATTATTATTATTTAAACTTGAATAAAAATTAAGACTTACAGAGACCAAATGTACTGTATAACTATGTATTCGCTCTCCGAAAAAATGAAGTTTACTTGCACAAATTAGTGAATTAGTTGTTTTTTTTTGTAATTGATAAATATAGTTAAAATACAATTTTCAAGGCAATTTAAAATCGGTTACGACATCATATCTCTTGACCACTGTCTCGCAACCTGACTCATCCATTCTGGACCACAGAGGTCAGCTAGCCACACCATCGCCTCCCATACCACTAGACTTAGCACCCACTGCCTCTCAGACAGCCACACCTTCTATAGCACCAAACCCGGAAGCAAACCTTCCTCTTAGTGCCCCCATGAGACACTACACTAGGCCCCGGAGACCACCTTATTTACAAACATTAAGGGAGGGGTATTGTGGGTTTGTTACCACATAGAATATCGATAGCATAAATATCAATATAACCTTTCGAACAGTTGCGTATGCAACCTGCCTATAGCAGTATGCTACAAAAAAGATAAGCTTGTTCTTCTTATTCTAATTCTGTAGTTAAGAGACCTAGGTTTTTGGGCTCTTTAATTGTTGTTCCTTTTATCCTCCAATAAACAAGTTTAAGATTATCCAGTTTCCTTCTTTCTTGTAGTTACTAAAGATATGTCTTTAAATTATTTATTCCAAGACAAAATATGAAATCAAAATGTTTATAATTTGGTTAAACAATTCATTTAGTGATTTTTTTTTTTGTAAAATTAGTGTTTTATAGCAAAATCTAGTGATTTTTTTTTTTTTTTTCAAAATTAGTTTTATAGCAAAATTTAGTATTTTTTTTTTTTTCAAAAATTAGTGTTTTATAGCAGCAAAATCTAGTGATTTTTTTTTTTTGCAAAATGTGTTTTATATCTTTTAACTAAAGGTGAAGAAAATTGATTTTTAATCGACATAGACGACTAGTTAACTTTGAAATTAGTCTTTAATTCGGGGCAATAATTACAATAAACAAATATCCACTGAAAGCTGCCCACTTTGATTGAATGTTTGTTTATTTTTAAGATGGAATAGATTCTTTGAATAACTAGGAATGGTTCTTCTGCAAACCGACTACTGTCATTAATTGTTAAGAACTTATAGCGATAAAAATTTTGTTTTGGCTTTCATGAGAAAGGGAGGAATTCTGCATAAAATATTTTAATTAAATGCTCGCTTGATACAATATTAATTTCACAATCATTAAAAAGAAAAACGAAACGGATATTTGTTTTGAAAAAATACAAATGATCCTTAATCGTGATGATAATTTTGTTTCTATTTGATTTTTAATTTACATAAGGGCCTATGCTTTATTTCTTATTTAATTAAAGAAGAAGAAAAATATTAATTTTTTTTGCAAATTATTATAATTTTTAGGTAGCGTATTTATTATTTTTAGAATTACACAATTTTTTCAATTTATATTTGTTTTAAATTATTTTTTTTCATTCTAGGCTTGGGATTTGGACTTATTTACTTGCCTGCAATTGTAAGTGTGACATACTACTTTGAGAAAAGGCGTGCTTTTGCCACAGGAATTGCAGTATGTGGATCTGGGATTGGAACATTTATTTTTGCTCCATTTACCCAATTTTTAATTGAGACTTACTCATGGAAAGGATCTTTGTTTATTCTTGCTGGCCTTATTTTAAACTGCACTGTATTAGGGGCTCTAATGCGGCCTCTTGAGCCTGCGAAAGAGAAAAAGAAGCGAGTACGATTAGTTTCAGAAAGTGAGCTTGAAACTGAACGGGTTATTGCAATAAAATTTAATAATACAATCGAATCTAATGGACCTATAACTAATGGAATAATACCCAATGGAGAGGTTTCAAGCCACAATTTGGATGGTTGCAAGCAACGTGAGACTCGTAATTTGTTGTCGATCCCGAGTCCTACATTTCATCGAAGTATTAGCTCCAATTTAAGTGTCCTTTGGCAAGAGCAACCAAGTCCCCCCAAAAAGGCATCAGATAGTATATCTTTGGGGCCTATGTATAGAAAAGACATTTTCTACAGTGCTAGCTTGTTGAATATACCACAATTTAGATCCAATCCAGATTTGTATACTGCTAGTGTTGCATCTCTTTCTCAACCACTACCACCAGAAAAAGAATGGAAAGTTATTAAGTGCCTTCACTGTTCCAGGGCGATGGCGGACGCTCTCCATCAAATGATGGATCTTTCTTTGTTGAAAGATCCTATTTTTTTATTATATGCAATTTCTAATTTTTTAACTAGTATGGGTTTTTATGTGCCTTTTTTTTATTTGACTGATCGAGGTCTTAGTCTTAAACTGTCTCATAATGAGGCCACCAATTTAATCTTAATTGTTGGTATAGCTAATACCATTAGTAGAGTTATATTAGGGTACATCTCAGATAAAAAATATATCAATAGACTTTGGCTTTACAATGGAGTATTAACACTGTGTGGAGCAACGACTGCTCTTAGTGTGATGTGCACAACATTTGTTACTCTGGGAATATATGCAGCGATATTTGGTGCGACAGCAGGTAAACCATTTTACAATTTTTAGTAATATTGATTTTAGAATATTTATTATAGGCATATTTGAACTATGTTTAATTTAAATGTATTGTCTTTTTTTTTTTTTAAGGAGAGGGTTATTTTTATGTTAGTAGAAATAAGCATTTTATGTTATTCACTTATGCAGTAATTTTTTTTTTTTGGGGGGGGGGGGGAGGTTGCATATATTGGAAAAGGAACTTTATTCATTTCTAAGATGTAATAATGTAAAACAAAAATGTCCAAAACAGTTCTCTTGATCAGTTACGACATCCTGAGAGATAAATAAGATTTCAAATTGTAAAAGAAAAGCTACATAACATTTCAACCAAAATTGAAAGATAAATTAAAAAAAGGGTCGATGTCTCGATGGATCAATTGGCAAGAAGGCAGGCTCCCAACCGAAATATTGCAAGTTTGAATGCTGCTTACGGCACGGATGTCATGTGACATCTTCTGAAGAAAACATAATCCTATATTCTTGTATAAAAAATTAAAAATATGAAGTTGATACAGTAATGCTTATTGTATTCAAAACTGGGCCTATTTGCCTGCAAGTCTGAAAGTACTTACTCTACCTAGTGAACGATAGCTTATAAAGCTAGCTTGTTTTTTTTAACATTGAATAGTAAGTTATTAATTTGATCACATAGCCCAACTCTTTTATACACTATGTTTTTCATTTTTGCATATAGACGTCACATTGCATGATGATGTAGTTCATCGGAAATTTAATTAGTTTTCTTTTCTAGTTTACAGCATGCTTCTGCTTCTAAAGCTCATATTTTTTAGATAATAGTCATTTTAAATCTTAAGGTGAGCATTTTCAGATTCTAAAATAAATTTTTCAATTTTATGAAATTAGCCTTAGCTCTGATTCATTTAGGAAACAGAATTTGTTGTTCCAGTATACTGTACTTAAACTCAGAGAAATGTTCAATAAGATTTTGCAGCATAAAACTATTAAATAAGTACGGTAATTACAAAGTTATAATGCAGAAACCATATATAATTTATTCTTGCAATGTTTGTCATGTAAAAATGTGCCTTTTTCTATATGCTGCTCGCTTCCAATGCAAATTAATAATTTACAGAATATTATTAAAATTTGCATTGGTTTTGTATAATAAATGCCTAAAGTAGATGTTCAGGTTTTTATTTTATTTTTAATTTAGACCTATAAGTTACAATTTTTTTTTTAATTTTTTTTTTTGTTTGTGGTTGTTTTAAAGCTGTTGTTACATACCGGTGTACTGTAAATTGTAGATTTTGAATATCAAATTAGTTTTATAATAGAACATTTAAGCCAAAAGTGTTATCACAAAAAGGGACTGATAGTTTTACTTTCAGTGCTTTTAAGTGATGAAAAACATTTTTTAAAATTATGAAATTTGCTTTTTTATTTATCATTTGTTAAAACAGTTTATATTAAAAAGTTAACTTAAGTTTCCAAAAAATTTATAAACAAAAACAAAACAGATGCTCTTCCAAACACACTTAAAAGTGGAAGCAAAGAACATACAAGTTTGGGAAACCATAATCTTATCCTTAGGGTAATGATCTACATATCCCCCCCCCCTCCTAGCCATTGTAGTAATTTTAAAATAATTAATGTAATTTTTTTAAAAAAATCATAGCAAATAGCCCAACACAAATAGGCTACTTATTCAGGTAAATAAATTAATTTTGAAAACAATATTACCGTATAGTTAAATATTGATAATTCAAATATTGGTAACTCGTATTTTTGATAATTTCAAGAAAAATTTCTGGTGTTTAACTCTTACATAAAAATAATGTTTATAACTAAAATACAAGTTAAATTAAAACACAAAAATAAATTTCAGTGGACTTATTTGTAAATGTTTAACTGTTGGTGCATAATTAAAGGTCTTATTTATTCACTTAGTTAAAAAATTAAATGCAAACAAACTTTGAAAATATATAAAAATTAAGGACCAACTACATCATAAAGAAGATGCTGTTTTTTTTTTAAAAAAAATTATTCAAGCACTAGTACTGCTACCACTAAAATGTGCAATAACCCATTGTTGATAGGTTTAGCCTTAAGACTACTGACCCTATTTCTGTATATCGAGTCAAAACTATTTGTACTCAGCTTGTACAAATAATTTTATTATAGTTCTAACCTTAACCCTAACTCCAACTACATGTGAAAGCCACTGTGCCCAACCCTAGGATGATCAAGAGGTGTGATAACCCGTTTTTTAATATTTTTAAACTAAAACTATATAAAATGGCATCCTAACCTTAAGACTACACTAACCCTATCCCCAACTTATGTGAAAGAAATTTTAAAATCAAAAATTGCTAATTTCTAACAAACATAAAAAAGCGATAAAAACAAGTCCAAGATTTTGAAAAAATGAGGTTACTATTTTCCTTAACATTAGGACTACCGTCACCCTATATCAAAGTTATGTGAGAGACATTTTCAACCAGAAATAAGACGTATCTGCCTTAAAGTTTACACAAACAATTAAAATTTCAAAATCTTTAGGCCTGCGGGCCTAATCCAATGGTCTAAGTCAGATCGCTCGGCACCAGAGGTGCAATCTGGCAAAAGCCACAGCCAGATTTTTTTTAAAAAAAAAAATTTCAAAATCTTTATACCGTACCATTAAAATACATTTCAATACTAAATAGGAGCTACAGAGGTAAAAAAAACAAATTGAAATTACCATCAACTGGGTACCATATTAATTATGCAGACTCTTAAAATCCAGACATAACATTATTACCGATAAATAATGTAATTCTGATTGGTCAGTCATATTAGGGAGTACGTAAACTGGATTATTCATGAATGTTTCAATCATGCTCTTAAATCCAGACATAGCATTCACTTATCGATAAATAATTCTGGTTAGTCGAACAATTGGGGAATGGGGGGGCATGTAAACTAATATTTTTTTAGCTATGCTATTGACAAAATCTTTCAATAAAAAATTATAACAATTAAAAGTTTGGAAGTTTAGTTTTCATTTAAAATACAGTATAGCTTGTTTACCTTAATTTATTTTTGGTCACTTTATGAAATGAAAAGGTCAGGATTTGTTTCTCCTCTTATTTTTCACATTAGATATACAACAACAAAAAATAAGACAAATAAACTGCCAATTTTAAAAAGCTAAGCTAATATAAGTTTTTGAGATGTTTTACAGTATACAATGTATACTATATATAATATATTGAACTCCTTTCACTGAGCTTCACAAGAAAGCTCAGTGAAAGGAGTTCAATATATTAAATATAGTATACATTGTATACTGTAAAACATCTCAAAAACTTATATTAGCTAACACCAGTGCAAAATGACCATCAATTTTGAGCATTGTATTTTGGTGATAAACTATGATAGCAGGCTACTTGTGCTTAATTTATTGATATTAAAGCACTATCTCGCCTTTCGTTTATGTGCAGATAAGCTATATTATAAGAATTTGTTTCTATAAATATCCACCAGAGGTCAGGAAAAGCTAAGGAGTTAACTCTGCAGTTGTTGTAATTGGCCTAGTTTATTTCTATATTTTTCTATTTCTATATATAACAATATTAAACAGCTGCATTCATGTTTACAAATTTAAAAAAAAAAAAAAAATCAAGATGATATATGTACAGTATCAGTAAGTCAAAGAGGATAAAATGATAAATTTGGTAGAAAAAAAATAGGTTTAAAAAAGGCTTGGCAAGCCAGACTTCTTCCAGTTCCTTTATCAAAAACACAATCTTCACATCCTTAACAGAATTCAAATCTGCAATGTCTGAATTTACAGCCACCTTCTTACTAGTTTCTCCACAATATATCAGCTACAGGTGAGAACTTTTGGCAAAAAAAATATGGAAAATTGAATGTTTAGTTGAATGAATTTACATGATTTTGTTAAAGATTAAACCAGATATACCTGATGATATTTCTTGTGATTTGATTTGTGTTTTTGTTAATGTTGTCATTAAATAACAGAAAATAAACAGAATGCAAAATATTGAATATTTTATTGTGAATTATGTTAGAAAATGGACATCCATATAAAGCCCATCAAGATAATGTGTAAGCCAAAGACATTTTCGGGGGGG
>PXIH01S0002759.1:0-12058 GCA_003024985.2 Euperipatoides rowelli | reverse complement strand
AAATAAATTTCCTGTTGCAATAATGAAATATTAAACTTGGAGCTTATTAAGCACATATTTTCAAAGTATATATGAAATATTTACTTCAATATACGGATTTAAAAGAAATCCATGATGTCTTCAATATCAGGTAATGCGGTCAAATATATATCTAATTCACAAAAATATAAAATAAGAGTTTTTTTAATAGCTAAAATAGAAACTAGTAGCTTATGTAGGCAGCCATTGTAATGGCTTTCAAAACTTGTTTGGATCATGCTTTCATCTAGTACCAAAAGGTGTAAACCTTTGCTGTCCGGGGCTACCTCCTGTCCGGAGCTACCCACCTTTCTCCTAAATGTTAATTTTCTGTTTCTACTTGTTTTGCAGTTATAATGGTTTCTTGTAATGTTAATGTGTGTCTTAGCTGGAACTGCTTGCTTATTTTCCGATCAGCCATACCTGCTATTAATTGATCCTTAAACAAATCTTCTTTTATGTCACCATATCTGCAGTGGTCAGTGAGTTTGTGAATTACAGTAATATAAGAGTTAATAGATTCACCTTGTTTTTCAAATCTAGTATTAAAGTGATACCTTTCAAATGTAATGTCATATTATTACAAGAAATAAAGTAGTTTTCAAATTGTTTTACTGTTTCATTATTAGTAGTAAACTTGCATTGAAATTGCAGAAGTATTTCTTCAGCTTTTCCCCCCAAAAAATAAACAAGTAAATCCAATTGATGTTCTGGAATGTACAAATTAACTCCCGATATGGATAAGTAATGATTAAATCTTGAAACCCAAGCCTTCCATCCATTTGGTTTTAGAAAATCAAATAACTCAGGTGGAACAATATTTAATAAAAATAATTTTTCTATTGTTTGCTGTGTTAATTATCATTCACTATCACTTGCCATGTTGTTTTGTTACTATATCCAGAGTTAATATAAATCCTGGATAAGGTAAGTCCAATTTAGTATAGCTTTTTCTTCTTCTTGGTGATGTCACTGGTTTTGAAAATTAACTTTATCTAACTTTTCAATTAAATATTATATTGTAGGTTATATAAATGATAGATTTTTTTTTCTTTTTGAATGTTAACAATTAACTTATTGTTTATTTACTGAAGAGTAATAATAATTCATTCAATAATTTGCAAGTTGGAATAATTTAGTGTAACTATTATGGTGGTTAGAATAGTATTAATATTTCGATTTTTGTAATATTTAAACTACTATTATACTTCAGGTTATTTATAGAGACACATTTTCACCACTGTTTTAGTACAGTTACAGTATTGAGCACCATAAGTAATATAAACAAAGAATATTGAATAGGAGAAATGATAAAAGACATGTTACATAGTGGATTACCAAATATTTTTATCTTGAGCTCTTTTTTTTAATATAGAGAATTGTTAGTCCAGTCCTTAAGATCAACCAGCCATTCTCTTCTTGGTCTTCCTCTTCTTCCATGGTCTCTTCTTATTCCTTGATCTTCCTCTTCTTCCTTGGACTTCCTCGGTTTTCCTCTTCTTCCTTGGTCTTCCTCTTCTTTCTTAGTCTTCCACTTTTTCCCTGGTCTTCCCATTCTTCCTTGGTCTTTCCCTTCTTCCTTGGTCTTCCCCTTCTTCCTTGGTCTTCCCCTTCTTCCTTGGTCTTCCCCTTCTTCCTTGGTCTTTCCCTTTTTCCTTGGTCTTTCTTTTCTTTTTGGTCTTCATATTATTTCTTGGTCTTCCCCTTATTCTTTGGTCTTCCCCTTTTTCCTTGGTCTTCCCCTTTTTCCTTGGTCTTCCTCTTCTCCTCGGTCTTCCTCTTCTCCTCGGTCTTCCTCTTCTTCCTTAGTCTTCCTCTCCTTCCTTGGTCTTCTTCTTCCTTGGTCTTCCCCTTCTTCCTTGGTCTTTCCCTTCTAACTTGGTCTTTCCCTTCTAACTTGCTTTTTTCCTTCTTCCTTGGTCTTCCTCTTTTCTTCCTTGGTCTTTCTCTTCTTCCTTGGTCTTCCTCTTCTTCCTTGGTCTTCCTCTTTTTTCTTGGTCTTCCTCTTTCCTCTTCTTTCTTGGTCTTCCTATTTTGTCTTCATATTCTATTTTGGTCTTCCCTTCTTTCTTGGTCTTCCTCTTCTTTCTTGCTCTTCCTCTTCTTCCTTGGTCTTCCTCTTCTTTGTCTTCCTCTTCTTCCTTAGTCTTCCTCTTTTTCCTTTGTCTTACTCTTCTTCCTAGGTCTTCCTCTTCTTCCTTGGTCTTCCTCTTCTTCCTTGGTCTTCCTCTTCTTCTATGGTCTTCCCCTTCTTCCTTGTGTTTTCCTTCTAACTTGGTCTTCTTCTTCCTTGGTCTTCCTCTTTTTTCTTGGTCTTCCTGTTTTTTCTTGGTCTTCCTCCTCTTTCTTGGTCTTCCTCTTTTGTCTTCATATTCTATTTTGGTCTTCCCATCTTTCTTGGTCTTCCCCTTCTTTCTTGCTCTTCCTCTTCTTCCTTGGTCTTCCTCTTCTTCCTTGGTCTTCCTCTTCTTTGTCTTCCTCTTCTTCCTTAGTCTTCCTATTTTTCCTTTGTCTTACTCTTCTTCTTTGGTCTTCCCCTTCTTCTTTGGTCTTCCTCTTCTTCCATGGTCTTCCTCTTCTTACTTTGTCTTCCTCTTCTTCCTTGGTCTTCCTCTTCTTCCTTGGTCTTCCTCTTCTTCAATGGTCTTCCCCTCCTTCCTTGTCTTTTCCTTCTAACTTGGTCTTCCCCTTCTTCCTTGGTCTTCCTCTTCTTCCTTGGACTTCCTCTTCTACCTTGGTCTTCCACTTCTTCCTTTTATGCCCATCATCAGCATAATGATAATTATTAGAAGGGCTGTAAATTGAGATAATTCATCAATGGTCAAATGATATGATTAATCACAGTTTTTATTACTTTAAAATAATAATTATTAATATAATAATAAGACTTTGTTATACTGTACTGTGGATATATTTTTTCTAAGTTTTATTTGTGGAGCAAGTAATCCCTCTAAATTTACTGAAACTAACCTATTCACTAAATCTATTATACCTCATTTCATATAAAAATAAAGATATGGAAATGGATATGATCCCGTCAACTTAGTTTTTGTTTCAAGTGCACCATTTAAAATGGTAGCTTTTATGACTTCCACTGTTTTTCTCAATCAGAAGGTATACTCAACATTGACACTACGTTTGATTTTTGTACAGGGGGAAATGATTTTACCAACATTTAATGTATAGTACCTGTGAAAGATTGAAATTGTGATCTAATTGTCAAAATTTAATGTTAAAATTTTCACCACAAGATCATTGTCTAAATTTGAGTAACTTAACCTCCAGATTATTAATTTTTCTGTCAAAAAAAAAATCTTTTAATAAATATTGCAATGATTTTTTTATGTGTGTGACATTCTTGATAGGTGTGCTTTAATATTAGTGAAAAACCTACAATGTTTTCTATACACTTTATAATAGTTTAATTTAGTGATATATTCACTGACGTAGTGATTTTTGAAACCAAATCTAGTTAATAATTAATTTTAGACATAGCAACACTAGATGCAAGTGTTTAAATCAAAACAAAAACAAAAAAATACACGAATAAAGATCATGCTTATGCTTATGTCATGAGACAATTTCTAATGGATTTTAATATTCATCAAATGCTAATTCGTCATTATGAGATAGGTACCAATCATGACAAATTTTGAGATTTCTGAGCAGCAGTATTAACAATCATGTCAAATTGGGAGATTTTTGAGCAGCAGTAGCATAACTCATGACAAATTTGGAGATTTCTGAGTAGCAGTGGCAACAATCTTGACAAATTTGAAAATTTTTGAGCCACATTAGTAACAACAATCATGACAAATTTGAATATTTCTGGGCAGAAGTGGCAATAATCCTGGCAAATTTAAAGATTTCTGATCAGTAGTAACAATAATGACAAATTTGGATATTTCTGAGCAGAAGTGGCAACAATCATAGAAAATTTGGAGACTTCTCAACAGTTGGGGCAAAATATCAATAATCATGATAAATTGAGCAAGACTGATGACAAGTGGACAATAGTAGCAACAATCATGTAAAATTTGGAAAAATTTTAGCAGCACTAGCACAATATTATGGCATGTTTGGAGACTTATGAACAGTAGTAGCAACAATCGTGGTAAATTTAAAGATTTCTAAGAAGTAGTTGCAACAATCTTGTTAAATCTGGAGATTTTTAACAAAAGTTGCAACACATTTAAAGTAAAACTAATAGACTTCTAAACTGTAGTGGTAATTTCAAATAAGCTTGATACTTTTTGAAACTTCCATTATGAATTTATTTCTATTTTTAACTGCAGTTAGCGGTCTATATCTAGGCACCTTGTATCAAAGTTTATTTTCAATAGAATAGGTTTCCAAATTATGCAGAATATTGATTTCAAACTTTGTTCCCAAATATATCCTTCTTATATGATTAAGTTAATCCCATTATTTTGGCTATGGAGGTCATTAAATACCCTATATCAATCCAATTTTCAATAGATAGATCCCCGATACGTTCATATCATTGTTTCAAAATTTAATTCAATCAAATCATTTATCTAGAAGTTATTAAGCCTCTTCCTCCCTGAAAATGGATGGACATCTTTAATCAAGGCCGAAGCTAGAGAATTTTATTGGAAGGGGGGGAGGATGATAAATTTCCCAACTCTGACTCCCCAAATTTCCAACCCACAGCTATTAAACAGGTTTTACTTCTCCCTCAACTGGGTTTTTCCCAACTGCCAACAGTGGCAGGAGCCAAGGGCCCACCAACAATCAGGGCCCAAAAATTTGATAAGCTTTTTTGTTTGTTTGTTTATGGACGGTTTGTTGTCTTGTCCAACAAAATTTGTTTTGTTTTTTTGGAGGGGGGGGGGGTTTGTTTTTGGTTGTATATACGTTTGGTTATCTTGTCCATCAAAATTTGATATTTTTTTTTTTGGTTGTATGGACATCTTTAGAGGGGAGGGGCACTTTCCATCAAGCAAGCTGACATCCTGACCTGTTCACCACTGACTGCCATCACAAAATTTACCCTCTTTTGAACTTTCAGCCAAAGTTGGAGGGATTGCCCCCCCCCCCCCTTACTTAACAATACCCCTGGGTAGAATGAATGCATACTAAGCTACTTTATTCATAATTTAAATGAGAAAATATTTAAATAATACACTCCTATAATAAAGAGACTAAGAATATAATCAGAATGACACGGACAGTTATGTACATTTTGACGTCTAATTACAAACTGGCTCTTTAACGATTTATTGATTAAATAAATTCAGCTGTTCAACAGCAAAATAAAAAATATTAAATCAACTGGTTCATATTTTTTTTTTCATTATCTCTATCGTTGTGAGCCTTTAAAGCAATCAACTGACGAAATCCCAAAATATTCGGGCATATTAAATTTCTTTACAGAATGGAAATCCCTTGATTAAGAAATCCAATTATTTTATATGTCTATCATTGTCTTTTGAGAAATAATTGCCTGATTGAATTTTTAATTTGACAGATTAGAAAATTTATCAATTTGTTTGAATCTGGGAATGGAATCCTGTGTATCTACTGTATAGTTTGTAAACTGCGCTAGTTCAATTATCAGCAAAATGCTAAATTATTCAGTTCATATTAGTGTGTGTTTTTTTTTATTTTATCATCAATTAAAGAAAAGAGGCTTTTTAGGTTACACTGGCAAATGTGTTGGCAAACACAAGATTCAGTGATTTGATCGTTTTCTGAACTGTTTTCCATGTCTCCACATACACAAACTGTCTATCTTGTCTATGAAAAACGATGACACAAAATGGCTATTTTTATTGTCATTTCAATTATTCATGACTTTATTCAAATGATGGTATTGATCAAGGAATAAAAAGAAACAAAAAGTGGGGCATTTACGAAATATATTTCTTTTCTGTAATAATATAGCCTACAATCCCTAGGTCAAAGCGGATGAAAAATAATTAGTTGTCCTAGTGCAGTTTCAAATAAAGTTCCCCCACCCTCCACCTAAAATAATATAACTTATAGAAAAAATTTAGACTTTTACCTTCAAACTTAATCATAAATCGCCGTTAATAACAACTGTAATAATTCTTTAACTTTAACCCTTTGGGCAGGGAATTAAAGATGAGAAAATTCAATAATTCGGTCAGATTCCGTTATCTGCCCACCAACATAATTAACATTAGGAGTCACGCTACAACTAAAACGTAGTAGCATGTGGAACTAGTATTTTTTCTCGCCAATTTTAGTATATTTTCTTTACAGTCCTAACCTTACCATAACCATGAACCCTAGGATAATCTAGAGGTGAAATAATATTTTGCTGAGCGCCGATCTAGATAATTTCAACTTACTACCGTCAACCATATTGGTGGGCAGATAACGGAATCTGATCAATAATTCTTAATGTCATAGATCAATGATCAAGAATCAGTTAAATGTACGACAGTTTGAGCCTTACAATCCAATCAAAATGAAGCATGGGTGTGGCAACTAAAATGTTGCCACAGCCCTGCCACATCAATTTTCCATTAAATATTCCAACTCTTGATAATTATTGGCTTAGATATAGGCATATAGCTATTGCACATTTTGATTATCATAAGGTTTGCATAGTTATTACATCTATTAAATTATCATTAGGTTTGAACATAGTTATTTATTACATAGTAGGAGTTAGGGTTCAAGGTTGGGTGTAAATAAAAAAATATGTCTTAAAACCCATTTGGCGTTAGTGAGATTATCTACAGTCGGGTTGATCTATGAAGGATCAAATCAAACTGTCGCACATTTAACATTTAATATTAAAAATCTTAATATTCCATGACCATAAATTACTTCAGGTCATAAACAAACATTCCTTTTTTTAAAAAAAAAATGCACTTTTCACAACTCCCTTAGGACCTAGCAGAGAAAAAAGTTCAAATTCAAAAGAAGAAAAATCTTAATATTCCATGACCATAAATTACTTCAGGTCATAAACATACATTTTTTTATTTTTTATTTTTTAAATGCACTTTTCACAACTCCCATAGGACCTAGCAGTGAAAAAAAGTTCAAATTCCAAAGAAGAAAAATGTTAATATTCCATGACCATGAATTACTTCTGGTCATAAACATACATTCCTTTTTTTTAAAAATGCTCTTTTCTCAAATCCCATAAGACCTAGCAGTTAAAAAATGTTCAAAGTCCAAAGAAGAAAAATCTCAATATCTCATGACCATAAATTATTTCAGATCATAAACATACATTCTTTCAAAAATAAAATGCACTTTTCACAAATCCCATAAGACCTAGCAGTTAAAAAAGTTCAAAGTCCAAAGAAATATTTCAATATCCCTTGACCATAAACATAGCCTACATTACTACATAAATAAATAAAATGTATTTTCACAAATCCCATAAGACCTAGCAGTTAAAAATAGTTCAAAGTCCAAAGAAGAAAAATCTCAATATCCCATTACCATAAATTATTTCAAATAATAAACATAGCCTACATTCCTTCAAAAATAAAATGCACTTTTCACAAATCCCATAAAACCTAGCAGTGAAAAAAAGTCCAAAGAATAAAAATCTTAATATTCCATGTCTCTAAATTATTTCAGGACATAAACATATTTTCCTCCAAATAATTCACTTTTTTTCAGATCCTAAAAAACCTAGCAGTGAAAAAAAAAAACAATGTACAATGAGGAAAAAGTCATAATTTCACATACGAATAAATAAGATAATCATTTCATGTCATAAAACAAGCTTTTCCTTCAAAAATGCAATTTTCACAAATCACATAAGAGCTGGAAGGGGAAAAAATTTAAAGAACAAAGTATGCCTACTGTGCTATCGCAGAAGTGGTTTCCATACTCATAAATCCATTACTGATTAAGTGGCCATTGTTTTCCTCCTTTTCTCATCATACTTTGGAAATACAGTATAGTGAATCAAATTTATTTTGTAATGAGGACAAAATGTTTGACTGTGTTGTCCATTTCATGTCAGTATCTTTAGTGCTCTTTTAGAGAAGCAGGGAAGTTATGTAATTAAGCCTAAGTAAAAAAAAAAAAATTGGTCTGCTATCTAATGAGGTCACTCTCCAATGCCCTGATGTAATTTAATAATACCTGTGACTGTGGATTAAGTTTTTATTAAATTAATAATAGAAACTTACTTTTTTGATTTAATAAAAATAAAATATAAATATTTTCAAAACATGGCAGCAAGTTAAAAAATAGGGAGGATAGAGGAAAATACTTATGATTATCTGTAAAATTTATCTTGGAATGAAATATCGTTCCAAGTCTACCTCCTGCAACATTTTTCATTTTGAATTTTCGTAACGCTTGTTCATCCAATAAATGGAAAAAAAATTTTTTCTTTCTCGAGTATTTTATAAATACTTTTAAAAATAAAATTTTACATCAGCGAAGATTTATAAATAAATTATATGACCTCTACCATCTTGGTGACACAATAGGTAAACCTTGTCTTATCTCTAATTAGCTAATAATGTTTATTTTCATCAGCCAAAGCAAAATAAAATAATTACTCCACTGTATCGTATCATATCGAGCAAAATAAAATGATTATATCATATTGGTCAGATATACTGCTGACCTCATGGTGGTAACCTATTCCCGAGGAAAATAAAATAATTATTTTATTGTATCATATCAAATCAATTAGAAATAATGTCAGCCCCATGAAGGTAACCCACTATTGAACAAAATAAAATAATTACTAATATATCATATTGGTCAGAAATACTGCCAGCCCCATGGGAGGTAACCTACTCCCGAGCAAAATATAATAATTTATTACTATATTGTATTGTATCATATCGATTAGAGATACTGCCAGCCCAAAGGGGATAACATACTCACAAGCAAAATAAAATAATTACAATATATATTGGGTAGAAATACTGTCGGCCTTACGAGAATAACCTAATTCTGCACAAAATAAAATTATTACAATATTGTATCGCATTACATCGGTCAGAAATACTGGCGGCCCCATGAGGGTAACCTACTCCGAAGCAAAATAAAATAATTACGAAACCTACTAATATTATTACTACTACTACCACAACAATGTCAGACTATATTAGTTGCACACAGATGCTGACACTTATGATTTTTTAGAAACAGAAATTCAACTTTTTTTTCCTTTCATTTGTAATATTTTTTTAATGGTAACTATTTGGGTCCCTCATAATATTATTAACAAAAAAAAAGAGAAAAGCAATAAGGACAAGTTTCTTTTAATTGTGAGATGCACATTGCTTTTCTTTCAAAATCTATAGCCTACACATTACTTACGTTGAATTTAGTAAATACTTGCTGAGTTTGATTTAAACTCATTTCTTAATTTAATTGTTGTAATCAGCGTTTCAGTTCTGGTCACATTTACGAGGTAAAAATCGTTTATCAAGGAAAACCTTGATAAACGCAAAACGTTAACGTATTTGTAATAATCATCTTTGATTTAATTCTTGTTTTAATTACCAGACAGTTTTCAGAGTTGCCAACTACTACAAATGTGGCATACAATTACAATTTTTAAGATACTGCTATGTCGTTATGAATAACATCGTTTAACTATGATTTAAAAAAAAAAAAAAAAAACAGATATTGAAAAAGGTTCTACCTTAAACACCGATTTCTTTCTCCAATGCCACATTTCAGCTGTTTACTAAACAACTCATAAATAATATGAATTAGTATGTAAAATTTTGGCTAAACTTTTACGGAAATGCGTTGTTTTCTATATTGTTGGGGCACACAATTTAGTATTAGGGAGGAAAGATTTTGATCATATATTTTTAAATTTAAATGTTTTTATTTAGAGTTCAAACATTATAGTTAAAATAAACTATTTTTTAATGAAAATAAAGGAAGACTAGAAATAAGCCCGTTACACAGGCATCAAACATTAATTTTTTATCTATCTATCTATCTATTTATCTATCTATCTATCTATCTATCTATCTATCTATCTAAGAGAAAGTACCACTTAACCCTTTCCACTCCACTGACGGTAATACATAGACATTTTTTCTTTACAATTTATCAATTCAATAATCATTGTTAGTCTCAAAAATGCTTCAAATTAGTAAAATTTATGTTCAAATGGAATAAAATATATTTGTTTTTAATCATACCAAATGATTTAAAAAAATATAAAATTAAAACTAAGGGATTAAAAGAATACAATCAATGCAATTTTAATGTGGAGTGGAAAGGGTTAATAAAGTTTCTAAGATTGAGAATCAGTATTCTTATGTGAGAGAGAGAGAGAAAGCGAGTTAACGTGCCGATCATAGATGGCGTTGTTATTGTTCCAGAAAATTTGGCTTTGGAACACGCTCTTTCCAATCATAAAGCAATATTACAATTTACAGTTCTCCTAAGATGACTGCCAAACAGACGCAATCGTAATTTCAAAATATTGACGTGTTATTAACAATAACAATTTAAGATTTTGAAATTATGAATGTGTCTGCTAATTTATTAGTAATTTACGTCTGGTATAATAAATCATAATGTGTTAAGAACTTTTTTTTTTTTTTTCAAAAGAAGTTTATTGGTCATTTTATGATTTTGTAATTAATTATTTAAATATGATAGATTAATCATTTCACATACATACCGTATTGTATATAAACTAGTTTTAACATTGAATTAGAAAACAAAAGAGAAATTTAAATTTGGTTAATAAATGGGAAAAAATATAACATGCCATATCTTATAATAAACCAGTGTTGCATATCAAGTTAGCCCTACCCAAAATATCATCTCCCTAGGCTATAGCCTACTAAGGTAAATGAATAATCTGGCCTGAATATTCTTCTAAAGTTTCTGTATTGATAAGATAAATTAAAATTGTTTACAAAAAATGTAAATAAATAAATAAATTATACAGTAACTTTATTTCTATTAGGATATTTACAGTATAAAAAACAAAGGAGGATGTGGCCCCTTTTGGCCTGAAGCCCTGGTGGCTGCTCGGTGCACTCATGCATTAGAACAGCAGTGTCACCTATGATAAAATATTTTTACAGGCCTAATTATGAGATTTTTCTCTTAACAATAAGATATTTTGCAATATTATTAAAATAGAACATACTGTATGAGGAAAGATTACCCATGACAAATAGTCTTAGAAGGGCATAACTAAAAGGGACTGAGAGTTCAGTTTCAATCTTTATTAACAAATATAAAATTTATAAAGTTTTAAATAAACAAACATAATTTTAATGCAAAGTTCAATAAAATCAAGTTTTCCAATAAATAATAAATGCATTAATTATATATATTGGTCCGTCTAACTGATTGAGCTTTATAAAATGTAATTAATGCCCTTTTATAAATCTGATTGGGACCAGTGTTAGCTTTAACCTTTAAAAACGTCACACTTCCGGTCCTGATTTCTCTCCAACATCTCTCCTTCCCAAGATTTACATATTAGTAACTCCCTCATCTGCGTGGAAAATAACAACAACACTGTGTTAGTGTGTTTATTAAATTCAACTTGAATAAAACAAAAATACATAATGAATTTAATATGACCTAATTATCTTAGGATGTCTGTTGATGACAGTTTATTTTATTTACAAATACTAAAGAGGATGTTGATTTTCTTACTATTGTTGAAATGCGATAAATAATATTTTGATATATATAAAAAAATTATTAATTACCAAGATGACGTTCTTTTATTTACCATTTAAGAACAATAAGTCATATATTTCAATTATTGTCGATTAAAATGGTAATCACTTTCTGTCTTAAAAATAGCTTGTTTTTGTATTTTAATACAATATAATAACCCAGGTAACTTTGTTGCTTCTAAATAGCACCACATGCAACTACATTTAGTTTGCTAATTTACAAATTTATGTTTTGATGTATAAAACAGTGCCAGCATCACCAAGATGAACTATCTTCTTTATAAGCAATGCAAGGGAAGATCTCATATCAACACAGTTTTATGATTACACTATTATGCAATATACTGCAAATATTCTCTCTCTCTCTCTCTCTCTCTCTCTCTCTCTCT
>PXIH01S0002757.1:853-14552 GCA_003024985.2 Euperipatoides rowelli | reverse complement strand
AATTTTTTTTATAGTAATTATCTTTGAAAATCAATAATAATAAAAAATAAAAAAATCCATTACATTTGACCTTTAATCAATATTCACAGTATTTATTTGGACGAGTATTACTTCACGATTGCCAAATATATCCTCCGCCTCTTCTTCTAAAGAATATAATAATCTCATCAGTAACTTTTTTTTTTCCATTTGTAAGATTTGATGTAGCCTAGAGCTATTGGTGAAAACAATGATTTTGATTAGCCTAATTTATATTACCTGTATTTTCTTTTTGCTTATAATTGTAAATGTCTATTTTATTAAATAAGCATGCAACAAATTTATCACACCGTTTGGAATTTAAGTTATTTGACCTTCTTTTAACATCTATCAGGTTTTTTTTTTCTTTTCTTTTTAATAATTACATTCTTTATTAAAATATTCCATGTTAAAAGTCCTTTGAGGATTAGTTATTAGTATTGGTGATGGCGTTTTGAAAACATATACAGTATCTGCTAATCTACTTTTTTTTAAACATTACAAGCCAATTTTTTTTTTTTTTTAAAGTTAACCATTTTATATTTTGTGATACTTTTGATTTCAGATATTTTTTATTTATGATTGCATATCTTTTCTTTAAATTGAAGTGTAACGGGGATAACCCCCCACCCTGCCCCCAGGTATATAAAGGAGAATATAGTATAGAACCATGACAATATGTAGAGCTTAAGCACGATTATATATAATTATAATGTAGCATATATACAATATACCGGTAGTATATACAGTAATTATATTACATTAAGGAGTATATCATTGCACAACAAATATAGTCCGGAGCCTAAACAATAAGAGGGCCATAATTGCCAAAGTATATAAGGATAATATATAATTAGGGCTGTAGTGGGAGGGGGGGGGGGGTATACGGAGTATACCCGCTTCCTTATTATAAGATACTGTATACTTAATTCCTGCAGCTATAAAGCTGAGTATACGGTAAAAATGGACTAAACTCATTTCTAAAAATTAAAAAAATAATATATCTTACTTTATAGATTGAATTCCATCATTTAGACAATGAAAATAGACTTGCCCATTTTTGTTGGGAGATGGGGGGGGGGAGAGCAAATAACATGGGAGTGTTTACCATAGTTCCAAACATGACAAAAAATTCTGGGCCCCCCAAAAAATTAACGTCGATTTCGACAGGTTTTGACTAGTTACATTTTAAAGAAACATAAGTTGCCCAAAATTGATATCTTATTTACCATTCGGAATTCTCACTGACATTTTAAAATGTCATTAATTAGATAGGGACTCATACACTATCAGAACACAAAACAAGTGTCTTTTCCAGGCTGTAAAAAAAAGCCTCTCACTGAATACATGTAAATCTATTGCAACTATCAAATTCGTAATTAACATCTAAAAAGAAAGCTTATCATAATAAGGAGCCAATTACAGTATGCCCACTTAAAATTTTGTGACTATAGCTCTGTATATAATGATATAAAGGTATATTTACTTAGATCTATATAATTGCATAGGCTACAGCATATCCTATAATAGGCTAATATAAATAGGCTACTTGATACTGTATTTAACTAAAGAGAACATTATTAAACAACTAAATAATGTTACACTGTTGCCCTCTTCAATTAATCCTTCGATGGACATTCTTAGAACACATCAGCATTAACTTACATAACATAGCATTCGCTCAGGACTGCAACTTAGCAAAACTATAAAAAGGAAAACAGAACGTTAATGTCAGACATTCCAATTTACCCGGAGTCATCAGAAACTACGCTGATTATAAATAATAATTGAACATTACATTATGGCTTAGCATTAAAGACATTAAAAAAATATTCGGAACCATGAGCAGCACCACAGGATTTACCTAATCATCGAACACTTGAATATGAATTATTACTTACATTGGATGACCTAGTGTTTTGCTCTATCTTCTTAATTATGTTGGATAATTGTGTTACCACAATCCTTGGATTATATATTATTGCTTTTTGGATTAATTTAAATGAACTCCCTCTCTTCCCCCCCCCCCCTCTCAACATCTTATTTAAGCAAAAGTCCTGTTTATTTCAGTAGTTATGATCATTTGATGACTTGATATGAGAAGTTTACCAAGAGAGACAATCTAAAGTTCACTGATTCTGGCTCTTAATGGGAGTCTTATCAAAGTTTTTTTTGGGGGGAGATGGGTTGAAAGCTTTATATCTGAGGTCAGCAAATTGTTTTCTTTACAAGCTATATTTAAAAACTTTAATTCCTCATTATGGTCTGGATCTCCTACTGACAAAAATAGCCTGTAATATTTTTATTTTATTTCTTTTAATTATTACAGAGCACTAAATTAGAATAATAATTATATTATTATTGAAAATGATAAGTGTATAGAAAAATGACTTTATTTTCGTTAACAATTTTTACTTTATATTCAAATTATTGACTTAGGTTCATAGCATTCATGGAATGTGAATAATCATGATGATTTAGATATGGACTCTTGTGGTATGACTAATGTACCAGAAATGAAACAACTATTGTAATGGGAAAGTTATAAAATGCAACAAGAATAAACTGGTGTGAATATAGCAGAGTAATATAGCATTATGTATGTGTATGTTGAACGTTACAATAACAACTGCTGTAATGATGTCCAGTGTTTTACGCTAGTGGCGGCAACAGGACAAATGCCAAGAAAAATGTTGATATCAACTGTTGGCACATTTTTGCCATCAATTAAAAAAGAAAAAAAAAACTCAAGTTGCTGCTATATTATAGGCTACTCATTTTTAATCAATTAGCCGCTAACAATTTTCAAAATTCTAGCAGTTTGCCTCATTCTCGATATGACCTTTGCTAGCAATTTTTCACCACCAGTCTAAAAATTTAGTGTCATTGCCTGGATGTCTATTGGTCACTTCCTTTGCAGAAGATTTCAGGCAATGAATCTTATGTTTTCATATACCGTTAGTACTTTCATTCTATTGCATCTGAGAAAATTATATACGCTATTGATTTGCTCATGTTGCCATTAAAAATGGTGTTTAGCGTTATATTGTATTATTTTTATATAGACTACTAACTAAATGAAAAATTAAAATGTCACAATAGGACCTAGGTAAACATCTTCCCCTAATATTACGTTCCGGTCTTTTTTAACCCTATTTTGGGTGCAACTGATCTGACAGATACATGCATTATTATTTTTTTAAATTGCAGCTTTATTTTAGTAAGTAGAAACCCCCAACACTCAGTACCTTCCTAGCATGATCTCTTCTTTTGATAGATATAAAAAAGTTTATGATTGAAAGTCCCCAAGGTCATGGGAGGTCAATTTTAATCTACTAAGCCCCCCATACACGTAACGATTTGTCCGTACACTTGGGCTGTGGATAAATCCTTGACAAGCCATGTGTGGCCATGTGTGAAGAAAACGTTCTCCACACACACACAACGATTTATCCACGGACACACCTATATGAACCCGGATGAATCTACACACGTGACGACTATTTTGAAGATCCATACTTTTAAAAATGGCACCTGTTGTTCTTTCAAACTCCCGCAAAGTAGCCATAGCAATCGCTATAGTTATGAATATTGATTTGCCACACAAAAAACGATTATGGGCTAAACAGTGGCTGAGACACCACCCTCAATATACTCACATTAATCTGTTAAACGAATTGCGGCTGAATGCGCCAAAAGATTATTGTAATTTTTTAAGAATGGATGAAAATCTTTTTGGCGCATTACTAAATATGATCAAACCAAAAATAACCAAACAAAACACTGTAATGAGGGAAGCTATAAGCGCAGAGGAGCGACTTGTTATTACTTTACGATTTTTAGCAACCGGTCGAAGTTATGAAGACCTAAAAGCGCTGATTTCCACTACCTTCCATTAATATACTGTTGATTTGTGAAGAGCGTAGGAGCGTAGCGTAATGGGCTAATGGCGCAAAAAAAAAAAAATTATGTTGCTATAACAAAAAACTAATGTACGTATTTAGGAAATACGCTTTGCATCGAACAGATATTTCCTTATATTGATTTTTGGAATCACTTCAACGACAAGCGACAACGCCATACACGCTCAGACATGACGACATGTCGTTAGGTTTATGTGCACTGCAGAACGACAACAGACTGGACAAATCCTTAGGATTTATCCACAGGCAGGCCCACACACGATAAGATTTGTCTTTCATACCTTGTCCACAGGCCAGGTATAAGGACAAATCGTTACGTGTATGGGGCCCTTTAGATTCATTGCACCCTTTGATGCAACAGTTTTTTTTTCCTATTAGACAATACATGTTAATTTATAAAAAATATTTTTTTACAAAAACATAATTTTAAAACTTGTTAAAGTGTATTAAACTATTGGTATATAAATAAGTGCCAACAGTTATTATTGTATTAAACAATACTTGTAGCTATCTTTTTTTTTGATGTATTGTTGTCTTTTTGTAAAAAAAAAAAAATGCGTACCGGTACATAAAAAATATTATGAAATAGGCCTATTTAAAAAGTTGATAAATAAATAAATTTGTATTATAAATAATGATTAAAAAAAATAATTTGAGTCCATTAGACTAAGTAATTGAAAATTGTATGACAGATGCATTGTGGCTGACTGTGTGACTTTTCATATTGAGCCCGATGTAGGGTTAAGACCATAGCATGATGATTATTTGCTATAGATTGTGACTTAGATGTACTGCCTTAAAATTGAACACTTTTGTTTGAGAGTGTGTGTGTGTGTGTATGTGATATAATAGAGCTACAGATTCTAGCAAAACTAAACCTGCTAATATTTTTTTTATACAATTAGTATATTATTTAATGGGTAGTGGATTGAAAGTGAAACAAATATCATCTTCTCTTGAACCTGACCAAAAGGGTTAGGCTAAGTATCTCTAATAACATAGTAATTTAATTAAAAAAAGAATTTATTGATTATTTCATACTAAAAACATACACACACACACACACAAAAAAAAAACTTACCCAATTTAATTTTTCTACTCTACTATTATTTTAAAGTAAACCATTTTCATCAGTTAACAAATGTCAATTTTTAAGATGGTGTCCTGTAACTTTCCATATACTAGTACTGCAGATAACCTATATTTTAAGTATCTTGTTACTCTCATTAATTCAATTTTTTATTTATAAGTAAACAAGGAAATAGTTTATGTTGACCATATGTCTTTGTTACAGGGTTTAGTATTTCAAAACTCATTTTTGTTTATAAATCTCCAATTACCATCGGTAAAAAGAATCTAGTTTAGTAATGAGAAATTTAATTATTGTACAAATTAGTGTCTTCCTGACTATATTTGAGTAACTGGGCCCCTCATATTGAAAATAAAATTAACTTTATCGGGATGATTTATTAAATTGGATGTTGTATTCCAACTGCCAATTAGGCTAATTCAATAATTCATAACTTCTAATTTAGTTATTGTAGAAGCATTTTGAGAATGCCTATAAGGAAGGAGGGGAGAAGGTAATGTAATATCACTAGTAAAAACAATATTTACATTAGCAGTCAGGATATGTTATTTTAGGTCTATTAAATTACAGTATTTGAAAGTAGCCTGCCGGAACGAGATGCAGGTAAAGTGGTCACATTTTGCAATAACTTGACCTAGATTTATGTTACTTAAAAATTTAAAATAACTTAGGCTATAACAATTTAAAAAAAAAAAAAAAAATCAGGCAGCTGATTTTCAAAGTTAATTACTTAAAAAAAAAAAAAAAATTCCACTGTAAAAAAAAAATTAAATGCATAAAAACAAAACTTATTTAAAGACAAATTTAAGAATATTCCTATCCTCCGTACAAGATTAAAAAAGAAAGCTTTCAAAAAATTTTGAGGGAGTCCGAGATTAATTTAATGACGAAACTATTTCTACAGCTGTTTTCTTCGTAATGATTTATCATGTAAAAGATGTGTTTCCACTTGTAGTAAAGGTCGTTTTAATTTAAAAAAAACAAAACAAATTAAACCATAATAGCAGGATGAATTTTATTATGATTTTTTACAAGTAAAACACTTAGTCCATAGGATTTCCAGCCTTTAGCTGACGAAGATAGCGAATATTCTATAGTTTAGCAAGCGCTATTAATTTCTCAACACTGACGTAACAAAATATCTCCCCTGGTGTATACAGCAGACATTTTTGTTTTAAGGGGGAGGAGCTAAAGACAATTATTTTAAAAATTGAATTGTAAATAACTATTTATTTGTTTATTTATTTATTTTCTGGTGGATATTTCTTTTTAGTAAAAATCTTTGAAAATCAATAATAATAATAAAAAATCCCTTTCATTTGACCGTTTAATGTAAATTGGAACAGATAAGTAAGTCTATCCAAACAATTTGTGCCAGTTTACCACTTGATTGATTATTTAAATTTAAATCATTTTAAAAATAATGGGCATTTAAAAAATTTGCGTCATTTAAATATTATTACGTCCACTTCTCAGACATGTTGTTCTAAGAATACTTTTTTTTTTATCGGCAAAAAAAAAAAAAAAAATTAATAACTTTATTTTGGGAATTTTTAAACTTTTTGCATTTATTTACTATTCATGACTAGGTGTTATTCCATTTTGTCAAGCAACTTGTTTTTATTTTTTAAAGAACTCATTATAAATGCAATACATGCAATTTTTATATTTATGATTGCAAGAACAATTATTATTATACTAATGTAGTTTTTAAGATTGTAATTTACTTTAGTATGAGTTAGGAATGAAACGAATATTCATTTTGGCCGAATACCGAATATTTGGCCGAATATCTATCCTATTTATTTTATTAGTAAAAACAACCTATTGACAACCTTTAAAGATGTTCCATGTTAAGCAATGCCTTAGCGGAGAGAATTTTTTTCTCTCTTCCCACACAATAAGAAGGCCACTTTCTTGAAGCAATCAAGAATGAACAAGTGTAATGCTGCTGCTTAGAAGTTCACATAAAATATTAATGAATAGATTGTTATTCTATTCAAAGTAATTAGTTGAAGATAAAAAAGACTATGGCAGTTTCGTAATGAATTTGTAAATTCCAGGGCACAATAATAGCCTACAGATTATTTTTATCTTTTTTTAAATTGAATAATAACCGGCCTTACTTCCCCTGAATCCCGTATGATGCATTGCGCGTGCCTCGCTCCCGATGCATTCATAAAAGTAGGCTAACTATTGGAATTTAATTTTCTAAAATACTACAAGTCCTCACTTTATTTTTTAATATTTATTTAAGGAAAAACTCTGTTCTCCACTTGTTTCATATATTCAGTGATGACTAATATTCGGCCGTATACAGATCATAAACAGTTGAATACCGAATACTATGAAACCCAGCTGTATACCGAATACTAACCGAATATTCATTTCATCCCTATTATGAGTTTTTCCTAGTAGTGAATGTTTTTTAACATCAGTTTTGACCTGCTTATGGAAATATTTTAAATTTTCTAAAAAAATAAGATTTTAAATACTTTCCTATTTTTTTTAAAGTGGATAAAATATAAAATATTTCATAAATTGGTAACAACCGTCACCATTAGAATCATTATTAAAAAATATTGTGTGATCTTAATTCTCTTTATTAAGTAACTTGAAACTGTGATATTATAATAACCAGTTTCAGCCAGTTTTTCAGTTTGGGAGAAACTGTTAGTACAGACATAAATGTTTTTTTTTTCAAGCATGCTACCGTTATGCATTTTTAGGGCCAAAATTAAGTGGGACCAATTGCACCCAGTAAGATGCAACTCAAGTGAGTGGGAGCAAGTATTGGTCAGAATCTGTTATCTGCCCACCAATATGGCTGACGATAGTAAGTTGAAATTATTTAGATCAGCGCTCAGCAAAATATTGGGCTATTTCACCTCTAGATTATCCTAGCGTTCAGGGTTATGGTAAGGTTAGGAATGTAAAGAAAATATACTAAAATCGACGAAAAAATAAAAATTCCATGCTACTACGTTTTAGTTGTTGCGCGACTCCTAACGTTAATTATGTTGGTGGGCAGATAAGGGATTCTGACCCAATATTGGCTCAGTATAAAATTTCATGTTTTGAGTCCTGAAAAAGATAAATACTCATCATTATTCATATAGTAGCCTATACAAAATAACACGTTCACCTCTACACAATTGTTGGCTAGTTCAACCCCTTGTGAATTGGAATACAATCGGGCCCTAGATATCCCCAATTACCCCCTCCCCTGATACTTCCTCTTCCCACCTCTCTCCCCCTATTCCTAAAATCTTTTTAGAAATGATTAAAAATACAAATTTCTTAATGAGAGAACACATGTTTCAAAATATTCAAATGAAAAAAATATGTATATTTTTATTAGCTCAATCATGTATTACAGTATATCTTATTGTTTAATAATAAATAATAATAATAATTAACAATAATAATTTTTTTTATTCTAAACACCTGAAATTAAACTGGTAAACGCTAGTTTATTAATAATTTAATTTCTAGTTAAATAATAATAAATGCTAATAATAATAATATGTAAATCTAAGAACGTGAAATCACAGCGTGTGAAATCTTGCACATGCGCTTTTCCATAAAGGTTGCCGTTGAATTTATTTTTTTAAATACTATCAGGGTAGACAATAATTATGTAAAAACTAAATAATGGGTCCACACATATCACCATCATGCAAATAATAAAAGCAATCATCTTTTTAATTATAAATTTCATTTTTTATTCATGTTAAAAAAAAAATTGGAGAAGGGGGGAGGTGGAGGAGTTTATAGTGTAATATTCATCATTACACATCCCACATTTAGCAAAAGGCAGGGCCAGATTTATATATGGGTTTAGCGGGCTGCAGCGAAGGGCCTCATAATGCAAGGGGGCCTTAGCCTCTTGTAAAAAAATAAAAATAAACCATTTATTGGCGTACCTGGGTCAAAATATGATTCACCTATGAACTTTCTGTATATTTCAATGCTAAAAAATTTTCAGTTAGGTTCTACTTTCACTAAAATAAAGCTTATCAAAATTTAATTTTAATAATACAATTGGCCTCCAAACCCTACATAGCCCAGCGCCTCACCAAGTGTAAATCAGGTCCTGCCAAAATGAATCAATATTCTTCCACTGTAAATTTCACCCTAAAAGGATGCTTAGTGGAGCGATTGGACCTTATCCTTTATCTCCCCACAATTAAATATTAATCGAATGCAGAAAGGATGAAGGGCTCAGCTAAAATATGTTTTAGCTTATATAAAACATATTTTAGCTAATCCCTTCATCCTTTCTGCATTCGTTGTGTTTTATTTACCAAATGATAACATTGTGGCCAAATTTTTTTAAAATTGTGGGGAGATAAAGGATAAGGCCCGAGCGATTTACCTGATGATTTATTATTCAATGGTTTAATAATATAATAATAATAGCAAAACTATAATGTAAAAATTTCATGTTTGTAACTAATTTCAATTTCAATATTTTGATTTTAATAAAGCTGAATTAAAAATAAATAGCCAATATAACGGTAATACACAACTTGTTCCCCAGTCACTTGCAAGTGGGAACAAATATTTTCTCCCCTGTATGGATTTTATAATTTCTAGCCCTGCATTTTCAAATATAGTAGTTTAATACGTCTGTACACGTAAATATGTACACACTCTTAAGTTGGGCAGGTAAGTTATAAACCTACACCGTCTTGAGGATAGGTAGACTTTTTGAATACAAATTTTCTGAAAGATGATGTACAGTTACACTGAGGGCATGTTCTTGGAAATCAGTGTGAAAATCAAAATGTGTAAATCAAACAATAATAATAATAATAAGTTTTTTTTGTTCTTATGTATTAACGATACCGTATTACCGCTAATAGGTAAACAAATATTTAGTGGTAGACTACTACCAATTCTAATTATCGAAATCGATCAAAAATGATTATTTCACTTCTTCATTATCATAGGGTTGGGGCATAGTGGGTTTAATGCATAGTTGGAATTAGGATTAGGGTAGGGGTAAGGTTAGGGCTGTAAACAATAGTGTGCAGTAGTGCCGTTAATACGTAAGTACCAGTTTTTCATAGTAAATAATGGAAATGCTGGGGATAAATTTTAGACTCATTTTATAGCTTTTTCCTTTGTAATTTTGTTTAGAAGCAAATAAAGTTTGCTTGAAAAAAAAACAATGTAAATATGTATAATTGAAGAAACCAAACGTAAATATGTATAATTGAAGAAAGCAAACGTAAATATGTATAATTGAAGAAAGCAAACGTAAATATGTATAATTGAAGAAAGAAATGTAAATATGTATAATTGAAGAAAGCGAACGTAAATATATATAATTGAAGAAAGCNAACGTAAATATGTATAATTGAAGAAAGCAAATGTAAATATGTATAATTGAAGAAAGCAAACGTAAATATGTATTATTGAAGAAAGCAAACGTAAATATGTATGATTGAAGAAAGCAAATGTAAATATGTATGATTGAAGAAAGCAAATGTAAATAATAAAATTTTATAGGCTATTAGTATTGCCTATCTGTACATCTAATCTTGATTATTCATTTTTCTACATTCTAAGGAAAGTAGGCTATTTATGTTTGTGAATGTCGTTTGCACGTAAATGAATTACATTTATAGCATTTCACATAAGCTGTTGTTCTTTTCTTTTCCGTTACAAATTAATTAAAAAAAAAAGTCTTTACACCAACAAGCATGTCGTAAAATACGTCGGGACATATTTTTAGGGTAAAAACCTACCAATATTGTAGTGGGGGGTTAGTTTTAGGAATAGAAGGCAGAGATAAACCCACAAGACCATACACCTAGACACATTTTGCAAAAATTTGCATTTGTCATAAAAATTACGTCAGCTCGCTCGCTCGAAGTTAAAAAAAAAATCCATTTTATTTATTAAAATGTAACTACTTTTTTTAAAAAAATTAGTATTTAACCCTTTGATTATAATATTATTGTTACAATAGCTGTAAGAGTTGTATTTTTAATTTCAAGGGTTGGCAAGTCATAATGTGTGAAAATTAGGCTCACTTTGTTATAATGCAATTTCTATAATATTGATTATATGGTAAAACTAGCATAAAGTACTGCTAATACAACTTCACCTTTTCCTTTCCTCAGAAAAAAGCCAATCATAGATCAGCTTCATTCTATCCACTTCATGTCATTTCATTCATATTATCCACACTAAAAATAAAAACGTTTACAATTTTGATTTTTTTTTTAATTTATTGAAGTGCAATTAATTTTTTTTAATTTATTGAACTGTATTATTACCAATACTAAGAATAAAAATTAAGCTCATTTTGTTACATTCTTATTGTTGAAGATTATCGCTATTTGTTTTTGTGTAATACAAACTATATAAAACAGAATTTTTTTGAAAAACAAAAGTTATTAGATAAGGGACAACCTTGCTGGACTATAGTCTGTTGTCCGTCATATTTGTATTTGAAATATCAGGTTACAGATTTATTGTAATGCAGCGTGAATTTACATCGCATTACAATTTTTGAGGAAAGGAAAGATGCTAGTCTTAAAGTTTGAAGAAACATTTTTTTTTTATTTGTTTCAAAATATTTAAAAATAAATTTATTGAATTGTATTCTGTTAAAATGGATTATTTTCCATGAACTCTGCATATGTATTAAGCTCGTCTTTTTAAGAGCAACTATTTAGGCTACTTTTTTTTTTTTTTTTTTTAAATTATTATCAACAATAACATACATTTAAAAGAATTAAATTTTGGTCTACCAGTTTTACTGGGTAAGGGATACTATTTCATTTCTAAAATATGCTGTTATATCATTCATTGGTTTATGTAGGCTACATAGGTTTTCCCTTTCAACATTTTAATGCGTCGAGTTAGATTAGATTAGATTAGATTAGATTAGTAATAGCAAGATTTTCATTTAAAAAGAATTTAAGTGAAAGTTGAAGGCATTGTTTTCATTTTGTTCTTTCAGTCTGGTTTGTTTTTAAATAAAATATGTAGCCTAGGCTATTTTAATGTTAAATTGGGATTGTTATCAAACATTTTATTCTTAACTAGCCTGTTTTTAAATATTAAACTTTTTTTTTTAAATAAAACAAGGGCAAATTTTAAAAAATATTAACGTCTAAACTTTAAAACATCTTGCCTGTCCTGTATTCAAAGGGTCAGTATTGCCTAGAGGGCGAAGTTGTAGCTGGCAATTATTTGCTAGTCTCAGGTGCATGTCACATCTGACAAAAAAAAAAACCCTCAAAGCAAGATTTACTAAGGAATTTGATTAGCTGTAAGTCCCTTCTGGCAATCAGGTTTTCCTTTTTTAGCTGTAGAAAAAAGAAAAGTAAGGGGGGGGGGGGAGGGGATATTAGTTTATAAATGAGAAAAGCCAGTAGTAGTACTGTATACTATCGTACTCTGAATGCAATAGAACTTCTGTAATCTGGCGTTTATCTACATTCGGATAGATTATTTTAAGGAATAACAAAAAGGGGATGGGGTACCTTAATAGAAACTTTTAATCTCTTGTTAAAATCTAAATTTAGTTCTTAGAGATTTTACATAAATTAGTTATGATAATTTCCAAAGCTCTTGAACTTATAAAGTAAGAATTGCTGAAGATGTTCAGGGAATTAAAAAGTGGCGACCGACCTTTTCATTATCGGCTTAAGTTGGACTTAAAATTTACATTTTTTTTTTAAAATTTAAATGTTTTGTACTGTGTGTTAAAATAATAAAACAGTTATTAACCAGAAATGTGGACTCGTTTTTTTTTTTTATTAGACCTTTTTTTTTTATTTTTTAAAGCTGCTTTATTTTATATTAGTCCCGGTATGCTCCTTGTTGAAGAAGGCAAGGGGCCTTTTTTTCTCTCTATTCCTATATGTGTTGGGATACTAAAATGTTTTGGTGCCATTTTCAAAATGGCCACCAATTTAAGTCATAATAGATAATATTTGCTTGTATCTCAGTTAATTTTTATCCGATATGGAAATTTAGTAGTAATTGTTGTGATGTACAAGATGGCTGGATGGTTTAATATTAATTGTGGTGTGCAAAATGGATGGATGACTTAATAGTAATTGTTGTGGTGTACAAGATGGCTGGACGGTTTAATAGTAATTGTTGTGATGTACAAGATATCTGGATGGTTTAATAGTAATTGTTGTGTACAAGATGGCTGGATCATTTAATACTAATTGTGGTGTATAAGATGGCTGGATGATTTAATAGTAATTGTTGTAGTGTACAAGATGGCTGGATGATTTAATAGTAATTGTTGTGATGTACAAGATATCTGGATGGTTTAATAGTAATCGTTGTGGTGTACAAGATGGCTGGATCATTTAATAGTAATTGTAGTTGTGTATAAGATGGCTGGATGGTTTGTTGTGGTGTGCAAGATGGCTGGACAGTTTAATAGAATTGTTGCGGTGTTTAAGATGGCTGGACGGTTTAATATTAATTGTTGCGGTGTACAACTTGGCTGGACGGTTTAATAGTAATTGTTGCAGTGTACAACATGGCTGGAGGGTTTAATAGTAATTGTTGCGGTGTACAAGATAGCTGGGTGGTTTAATAGTAATTGTTGTGGTGTACAAGATGGCTGGATGGTTTAATAGTAATTGTTGCGGTGTACAACATGGCTGGAGTGTTTAATATTAAT
>PXIH01S0002753.1:6586-19982 GCA_003024985.2 Euperipatoides rowelli | reverse complement strand
TTTCTCATTAAGACGTTTTTAAACGTCTTTCGCAAAACTGGAACTGTCTGTGAAACCGGCAATAAACGTCTTCCGCAAATAAGGGGTTAAATCATCATCATCAATGGGACATCTAAATTGTTTTAATATCTTAGGGGATCTCATTGTGCACTCTTTTTTCTTGTTATGTATTGGCTGCTATGAGACTAACGTTCCATGCAATCGTATGTTATACATTTACACAGAAATGCATTGTGCACTATTCAATAAAAAAAATCTGCTGCTGTTGTGTATGGCTTTTACTCAAAATATGGGAAACCATACAGAGTGAATATTTATATTAAATATAGCTTTAGATCTAACAGCTCATTTATATTGCTACTCTTGTTATTATCTGGTGACATAGAGAGAAACCCAGGCCCTTTTAACTGCCTGAGAAGTGGTGACGTCATTGTTGACAACACTGGATCCTCTATTACATGTGACATGTGTTGCAATTGGTCTCACAAATCCTGCTCCGGTATCAACGAGTCTGAATTTAAAATTATGACTAGACCAAACATTATTTGGATTTGTGTGGAATGTGGCCCTAACATCACCTCTGTTAATCGATTGAAGACCATGGAACAATGTCCGAGATCTCATTGTAAAGAATATAAAGTAGAGGAGTTGCTGATTGGTCAAGAGTCTAGACTCTTAGCAATGGAGGACTTGCAGTCCAGGATGGCAGGTGGAATAGATGTGTTTATGACCACTTCTAAGAAATTGGATGAATTGACTATTGATCATACATGGAAGCTGGATGGTCATGAGCTTAGACTATGTGCTATGGAAACTGAGCAGGCATCTATGAAAGGTAAATTACACTCAGTTGAGTTTTCAAATAATTCTAATTTGGATATTATTGACAATACAGATATTAGGAACTGTTAGGATAGGATTACAGAACACAATAGAAGCTAATGGGGTCAGCTTAAGTTCTGGCTTATAACTTGAGAGGGAATTACTGGGCCTCAGACAGTCTATCTACGAAATAGCATCCTCACAAGAAGCATCGATCAAACAAGTTATCAATAGGCTTGATCTAGATAGAAAAAGGAAGTTCAATGTCATCATCTTTAACCCCCCAAAACAACTTGATTTAAACATGATGGATGAAATTCGTAGCATATTTGGTTTGTCAGGTAACAAAGGCTTTGTGGAGTTCGATAGGATCGGCAAAATCATACAAGGGAAGAACCACCCTTTAGTTTTGTTATTTCCTGATGAACAGTCCAAATGGGTCTTTTATAAGAGATCGGCCCTGCTGAAGTCTTCAGCTATAACCAGCTTGATTTCAGTTGGAGTGAGTCTAGACAGAACACTTGGTGAGAGAGTTGCTAATAAGAAGTTGAGATTAGAACTAATTGAGCGTAAAAAGAATGGATGTGGTCATTTTGGGGGGTAAGGTGGTCACCAGACACTACCGTACAGGATGACCAAATACAAATTGATTCATTGGACTGACCTGCCTCCTAGCAACCAATGGATCTGATGCCTAACAAAAATACTATAAACATTTATTACCAAAACATCAGAAGTTTATGAAAGACATTGAGCAGTTACAACTATCATTATCTGTGGAAGAATACTCTACATTAGCTTTGACTGAGACGTGACTTTCTGAAACTGTTCCTAATGAACTAATATCTCATGACCACATTTTTCGTCTTGATCATCCTACTGGATGGAGAGGTATATTATTCCTTGTCTCCCCTAGACTTAAACCTTTTTGTATTTACAGTTCACCGATTCTTGAATTGATGTGCATCAGCATTATGGTAAAAAATCAACGTTGCTTCCTAGCTTTGGTCTACCTCCCCACTTCCAGTATCAAAAGAAACAATCGATATATTAGAGAATGAACTGAATATCTAAAGGAGTTCATTATTCAAAATTTATTATTTTGGGGTACTTTAACATTCCACAATACAGCCCATGACAAGATTATAACTCGAACAGTTTGACAGGGAATCTTTCCCCTCAGGTCTTTTTTCCCACTAGCAACAATAATTATTTCGATTTAATCTTTGCTAATTTTAAACTTAACACCTACACCCCCATCCCTATTTTTAACTCTGACCATATTCCTATATGTTTTGACTTGATTGACACAGTCACAATTAATAAAACTGGCTTTATTATGGTTCCTTGTTATACTCGTATCAATTATGATTCTCTTTGTGAAAATCTTTCACATATTGTTTTAGCAAGTGAACAAAGTTGTCCTGACAGATTCATGCAATTCCTTCAAGATGTTACAGGGAATATGTCCCTTTCTACTCCCCTCATTAAAGTAAAAATTCAGGATAGCAAAAAACAAAAATGGTTTGATTCTGAACTGAAGAAAATCTACAGATTCAAAAATATTACACACAAAATATACTTAGACTTAACTTCTCCGAATTCTTATTCCCTCTTCAGTAATACACGATCAGTCATCAAAAAATTATTTAGATATAAATAACATTGATATTATTCTAAAATTCAAACGAGCTTCTCAGCGATAATGCTAAACCTTTTTGGTCATATTTCAAATCATTTAGACAAAACACACCCATCCCTAATATGTTCTATGGTAATATACAGGCATCTACTGATGAACAAATTGCCTCTCTTTTTCAGGACTACTTCATCACACAGTTTAATAAAAAAAACTTCACTATTCCCCCTCATAAAACAGTATCATCCAAATACCTGTACCTCATTTTAATGAATCACAGGTATTAGCTTCTATCGACAAATTAAAATCAAATTATTCTCCCTCTCCTGACGATATTCCTTCTGCGGTCCTAATTCAGAATGCACCTTGTATTGTATCCTCTTTAACATCACTCATCAATGATTGTCTTGAGGCTGGAATTTACCCAGACTGTTTTAAACACTCTTTGTCCGCCCAAAATTGAAATCAGGCAATAAAAATGACATTTCTAACTACCGCCCATTTCAACTATTTCTAACATCTCAAAGGTGATTGAAAATTTATTATCTTTTTTATTCACACATTTAAACAATCTAATCATTACTGCACATTATCTTTTTCAGGGCTGCTCCACCTTAACTAATCTTTCAACAAACGTGTATAACGCTGACACTATCAAAAGAGGAATACAAATGGATGCGATTTATGTTGACTTTCGCAGAGCTTTTGATTGGATGAGCCATGATTTATTAGCCTTAAAGCTTTCTACTTTCGGACTGCATTCATCAACCATCAATTTTTTAAATTCCTTTTTACGAAACATTTCAGACAGTTCATATTAGAGACTCACTCTCTTTACAAGCCCCAATCCCATCTAGAATCATGCAGGGTTCAATTTTTGGTCCAATACTTTTTGTACTTTTTATCAATGATCTTTCAGACCGTCTGCATTCTCAAATATTGATGTATGCAGATGATTCCAAGATCTTCCTCCTAATAGTCTCCCCAGATGATCACATTTCACTTCAACAAGACTTGGATCTATTGTGAGAATGGTGCAGTGTATGGGGATTATTGTTAAATATGGCCAAATGTAGTACAATTACTTTCTAGAAAAATAAATCCTACTAACTTATATGAAATAGATGGCCACACACCTAATAGAGTGGAAGATATTAAAGACTTGGATGTTTATTACTAAAATAACTGTACATTTGGACAGCATATTGGTTATGTTATCACAAGGGCTTTTAGAACTTTGGGCTATATAAGGAAAATTACTCATCCTTTTAATAATTATCATGCTATTCACATATTCTGCTCATTTCTTCGCTTAATCACTGAATACTATACCCCCATCTGGTCAAAGGTACTAAATCGGAAGCTCAAAGCAATGAAAAAATTCAATTTCACTACTTGAGACGAATTTCTTACAAAATCCATCTTAATAATCACCACCTCTCCTATTCTGAATTTAGACAATTTTTTAGACTCAAATCCCTTGAGACACAAAGAATTTTTTTTTACCTGAATTTCTTATATAACATTATTCATGAAAACATCAACTGACAAGCATAAATTTTTTTCTCTTCATCTCATATAACTAGAAATCAAAGATACTTCCTCACCCCTTCCATTAATAACAAGTTTTTCTCTCCATAACGCCATTATTAGATATGCTATTAGACAATAAATCAGCGATTTCACCCTATATTACTTTTAATGAATTTCAAAAATCTAGTTTTGAGAAATTTTTGGATCCGATAGCCTTTACTGCTGTCTAATAGACATTTATATTATTTAATAGTTGGATTATGTTTGAATACATTGTATTTTTATTCACTATGTTTGTCTATTTGTTTTCTTATGTTATATTTTAACAACATTTTGTTTGTTTTACTAGCTATAATGTTTTTCTTTTGAATTTTATACACTTTTTTTTTGGCTCATGTCTACCATTTAAATACACACATATATTATTTTTTGTACATACTTTGTTTTGTTTAAATTGAGACAAATGGAATCGAGTTTATATAAATATATTTCAATACTGTAATTGGTCAAATATGACCGTTGTTTTGAATAAAGCAATCTTAATATACAGTATTATGTATAAATATGTATACTAATATACAAACATCTTTTAATTTTATGTGACAAACCAGATGTATGGTAGCAACATACCGTGTTGCAACATATCGGTTGGGAATCACCGGTTTAGAGCACCAATAAATTATTTGTTCAGCGTTGAACGAGCTATTTTATAATAATAAAGTTTTTTTTTTTTTTAATTTTACTGGCCCAACTAGACTCAATAGTCTGGGCAATTTAATTCTATGATAATGTTCTGGTTTTTCCATTATTCTATTGCATAAAAAAATTAAAATACATAAATACTTTTTTCCTTAAAGACAAGAATATGGAAACTTTTCTTTCTAAAATTTTAAAATTGATTGTTTTATGCTGTTAAGTCTTCAAACTAAAAAAAAAAATCACTAGATTTTATTTGCTATTTAACCAAATTGTATTTTTTGAAAAGATACATTTATATAATACTTAATTCTTTTAAGAATTTATAGTTTAATGACATTTGGATTTTCAAGATTTATTAAAGAAATAAATAACATAAAAATCAAGATTTCCATAAAATATTTATTTAATCAATGCATTTATTTTTCACAATTTAAATATATATAATGTACATGATATTGATAAAAGAAAAAAATATATATACTGTATTTATAGAAATACTGTAAATCAAATCAACAAAGTAGGGAAATGTAAAAAAAAAAAAAAAATATAAAAGTGCAAAAGCATAAAATATCCAATTTCCTCAACAATAAAAAAATATATCTGCTGAAAGAATGGAAAATAATTTCATTGTTTGTTAAATTACAATCAATTTATATTTAAATACCTGTATTTTCTCAGGCCATTCTAACATTTTATATACAGTTCCTATAATAATTTTCATTAATTTTTAGACGATATTTCATTTATATCAGCAAATTTAAACATTTTAATTCACAACTTTAATTTTTTTTTTTAAAAAAAAATCACAAGTTCCAAATAAACCTCATCAATAAATACACAACTTAATATTTTTTTCACAGTACATACAAAAATGGCATACCCATAATGTACTTATGATTAGTGGAAAATGTGCATGACATATCAATTTAAACACTTTGTATGCTTAAGGTTCACTCCAGGATAGAGCATAACTGAAAGAGATCATATCACGTAATCATGGCTGGTAGGCTAGCTAAAAGTCGACTTGAACACAGTAGCGCTTTACTCATCACTATTTCTGGCCGTCAATAAAAAGTGAATTAATAAATAAAAATGAGTGACAGCGACAAATAATTCAAATTACTAGATAGTAGAGAAATAAGTGGCTTTGGTTTTTTTTAATTGTATGGCTCTATGCATATGTACTTCCTGTAAATTCTAAGACAGATAAATTTGGTGAGTTTTACCATCTTTATAAAAAACTAAGATAGAATCCTAGGCAGGATGTATTAAAAACCCTGGAGATGAATCGGTCAATGTCCATTTTGTCCAGAATAGTTGACAGACTGATAACATAAAGCATGTGATGACCAGTAAACAAGAAATGTGCCAAGTGACCAAAACAATTGTGATCAATCTTTTAGCAATCATTGAGTAGAACTGTTATCTAGTTGAGAATCTATGCTCAAGTGTGCAGGCTAATAAAGAAAAAGTTTTGTTCTTCCTACTAGGCTACTAACCCAGAAACAAGCAACCTTCTATGCTGCACCCTGAAGCAACCCTAAGGGATTGTGATGCATAACAAACATTTATGACTCAAACAAAAATTTAGCAAGAGCTTTTAATAGTAACTTAATATGATTTATTGATGTATTGGGAATTGCTGATTGATTAAATATAGATTAAATATATACAGTACTTCATAATCATTAAGTAACTAATAACTTCATGCTGTTAAATAAAGCATTCGAATCGCGTGACGTTTTCCCTAACAACAGAATGTTGATTCTTCCATGTTCTAAATTTCTAAGTATCAGATTAGCTAAATCCGTTAGTGTAAAGAATAAACCATTTTCTTAAATAGTAAACTTATAGTTGTTTGTTGATTCTAGTTTAGGATATAACAATGAGGAAAACAACAAATGACAGCATGTTCTTTATAAAGATAAACTTATTAATATTAAAATTAAATGAGATAAAATTAAGTAGTCGAAATTTCAATAAACTTTCACATTTCAATAAACTTTCATATTTAAAATGCTATTTAAGACAATTAACTATTAAAAAGATGAAAATCAATAATGAAAGATGAATAACAATGCATAAGAATGACTCTAGAAAAAACAAAATTTTGTGTCCAAATCATCTTAGAATAATGTCATCTATCAACTCCAATGTGCATGCACGTTGACTTACATTGGAACTTCCGGTCATAAGCTACAGCACACATATGTGAGAACTCTCACTAGATGCGAACTCATCAGCCTAATTCATAAACATAACACAAACTTCACACAAATAATTTCATACTTATTATGCAAATTTTCCACTTTGTTAAAAGACAAATCACAGAATCTATATTAATACAATACAAACATTTAAAAAGAAATTAACTGGCTTACAATTACTATCTTCTTTATAAATTGAAATATTTTAACAATTAATGATATGGGTACATAATTTTATTTTCCTAGAATAAGTCATTCTTATGCATTGTTATTCATTATTGTTTTTTCATCTTTTAATAGTTAATTGTCCTGAAGAGCTTTTTAAATGTGAAAGGTTTCTTGTAATTTTGACTCCATTTTATCCCAATTAAGTTTAATATTAATAAATTTACCTTTATATCAATAAAGAGCTTGCCGTAATTTGTTTTTCTCATCATCACGCTATATTGTAGATAGCTTCAACACAAGTTGAAGCTATCTACAATATGACATTTAAAATTTAGCAAATTGCCACTAAAATTTGACTTAAAAGGCTGAGGAGGAGAAAGATGCACAATAACTTCGGTAAAACAGATAAAATTTAAGTATGTTGGTTAGTATTAATTATTTAATCTATTTACTTCATTAGATAAGCCGATCATTTTTTAATAAATGTCACAAATGAGTAAGAATTAAATCGAACGTCGAAGCTTACACGTCGATCTGGAAATACTCAATTTGTCTGATTATGTGCATTAAGATTTTGAATGAAAGTGAAACTAATCACTGCGTCACTTGTACGGTATCAAACTGATCGATATTTCCTTTTTTATTTTTTTTGCCATTCTCTAAAAATATAAATAAATAAAAAATACCAATGAACAAAAATACAATACTTACTTTTTTAGTTCTTAAGGTAAATTACACAATTAAAGAGTTAAAAGAAATTACTTCAGCAAAAATTGTCTAAGGAT
Source organism: Euperipatoides rowelli (assembly GCA_003024985.2). Lineage (NCBI taxonomy): Eukaryota > Metazoa > Onychophora > Udeonychophora > Euonychophora > Peripatopsidae > Euperipatoides > Euperipatoides rowelli. The sequence continues at coordinate 12,129 of PXIH01S0002753.1, read as the reverse complement.
TGTTACAAATTGTGAAAACACTACCTTTTTTTTAATTTGAAACATATATTTAAAAAAAGCAAAGAAAAACACCTTAAATCATTAATGTAATAGTGACCAAAAAAAAAAAAAATGCTCTGAATAAGTGAAACTTTAAAATATTTATTATAATAAAAACAATCATTAAGTATTTTCTGATCTAATATTATAATAATTTCAATATGAAATGTATATAAAAATGAGCATAATTGTAAAGTATGATGGAAAACACAAAGTAAAGATGTCTTGTAATTAGCTAATTTTTTTTTACAACAGCATTTCCCAACTAAATATGACAAAGGAACTTTCAAATTTAGTATAAAATTACAGAACCTTCAAAAATAATAAAAAAAGTTCATGACACCTCAATTTTAATTGATAATATTGATATAATTTTAATTGATAATATTGATATCTACTAAAAAGATAATTAAGATACTAGGAGTATACAAGATAATCTTAAATGGGATAAGAATATACAAATATAATTGTAAAGGCAAATAGAAGGTCTATAATTTTTTGTTAAGGCAATTTGGCCTGATATTGACGTTAGATCTGCATATACAGTAAATCTTTCGTTAAGCCACTTTAGAGTACTGTTAAATTTTCAAGGGTTTTCACAATTTTTACTTAATACCGTCCAACAGACAAGACCATCCAATAAATTCTACCTACCATTTATAAGAACCAAATGATTTCAATATTCTATTATTAAAGGTTTATTTTTTTTAAAAAAAATGTTACACTTTGAAATTATTTACTCTTGACCCATGTGGAAGCTATTGTTGCTACGATTAGACTATTGAACAAACAAAATGGGTACCGTACCTTGAATGGATAAAGAGGAGGAAAAAAAAAAAAAAAAAAAAAGAATCGTTACGCAGCAACTAGCCTACAGCGACCATTTTGGCTCATCAAAAAAAAAAAAAAAAGGTAGTAATAATGTTAAACCTTTTTAAATGACAAATTAAATTACTGTAATTTGCTTTATTATATTGTAACCCTCTCCAAATCCTTAGGGAAAAAGAAAATAATTGTTCCTCTATCTGATAGTATAGTAATAAATACCTGTAAATATACTGTACCTTTAAATGACCAACATGTAAAAACTATTTGAGTTAATAAACAAAATGCAGCAAACGGTTTGTAGATACAACCTTTAATTCATGAGTTAAGGCTCACTTATACTTTTACGGAGCAGGCAACCGATCCGTTTTATTCAGTCTCATAAATGGAGAGATTTGCATTAATAATCATACTTTACTGCATATTAAACCTCGTCTTATTTCCAATATTGTTGTGGTTTTTATTTTTACCTATCAAAATGAATTCAAATAAACTTCTAGTATTGTAATATTTTAGTTTTACTTTATTTAACCTTCCAGCGAGCGCGCTGGCGTAAATTTTATAACAAATTCAATTTTTTTATAAAATGTGTCTATGTATATGGTCTTGTGGGTTTATCTCTGCCTTCTATTCCTAAAACTAATTCCTCACTACAATATTGTTAGGTTTTTACCATGCTCATAGCCCATTTTATAGTTATTTTTAGAATTATATGTAAAAAGACGTCCAGACATAAATTTTACGACACGCGCCCGCTGATGTTATAATATTGACTTTCAGGTAGCGTAATACAAATATTATAAAACATTTAGGAATAAATTATATATTTTTTAAATCAAAATTTAATGCAAATTTCAAAAATCAAAAGCAAAAAAATTCTATCTCCAACGACAGAGAAACAGTAAAGGAAAAAGTAAGATAAACTGGCTTTTCCTTTTTTTACAGCCGACTTTTAGAACAAAAAAAATCATAAAACAAAACCTGTTTGTTGGAATTTATTTTTCTTTATATATTAAAATTTCTGATAGAAAATAGAACGTATAAATATGTGTAATAATTTCATTATTACACATATTTAGAAACTTTTATACATAGGATTCTATGAATCGTAAAAATTACGACATGCGACCGTTCATGTTAAAAATTTGTGCGCGATCGCTCGAAGGTTAAAAATCTTTAATTTAAAATGAAAACTTAAAATTTTATTTTAATTTGACCATATTTTTATGAAGTTGATTTCAAATGTTACTAAGCGTATAACAATAAGATTGTTAAAATGTGTATTCTTTTTTTCCTTCCTTTTATTATGAATAATTTTTTTTTTTTAAAAAAATCCATTTTCAAATATGCTTTTCTTTTTAAAAATAATCTGCTTATAACTATTAAATTAATTGACTCCATTATAAAATATCAAAAAAATTATTAAAATAAAATGTTTTTAAACTAAATCAATTGGGACATGTACAACGGTGTGTCTACTCTTAGAAACAACAGTGTGTCATCTACTCTTAGAAAACCTGAGATAAAATTGGTTCAATGACTAGGAAGACGGAGAGAAAACGGATAACTCTGCATAAAAGTTGGATTTTTTTTCCAACTTTTATGGACGACGACGGATGCTATTTGTCTTTTAAGAGCACATGCCTGACTGCCACAGTGCGCATGATTTTACGCAAAGCTATTTGTCTTATCGCAATGGACGAGCAATGAGCTTTTATGTTAAATCGTTATCATAAAGGTACTTCTCGTACACTCTGTAGTATTGAATTAAATTTTAAGCATCTAACTTCCGATTTCTCTATGGTGGAAGTTAATTCTTTTAAATATAGACTTCGTAATAAGCGTTGGCGCAAAGTCTCCTGTAGAATATGAATTGAAAAGATTTAATTCATATTAGGAATTTAACTCAAATGAGCATTTGTAAAGAATGATTAAAAAAAATTCTTAAAGACAAGGACTTCAAGATAAAAATACATGTAATCAATATAATTGAAGCAATCTATAGTCTAATTAAATTGACGAGATATAGATTTCTGAACTAATCTTATTAGTGGAAAAAAAAATATACAGAAAAGCTTAAATTTTTTTTTTAAAAAAAAAAAAACTTATTTTTTTAATATAATTTTTTATCAAAATTTTTTTTTTAACATATGAAATTTTTTTTTAATAATCATTATTTCTAGCCGCCTTAAAAAAAAAAAAAAAAATCAGACACAACTTTCTAATCTCATTTTAAGAAATAAATAAATTGATAAAAGGGAAAAATTTCAAATCTGGATCAGCCATAATATACTGTAAGAACGAACAACCAGGATGGAAAAATAGTCAAACAATTCAGTGTTTCTTAATCTTTACAAACACTTTAACTGTAGGCTACTTACAAGTGTATTTGAAGTACCATCAAATAAGATTATGACTTTATGATGGGATTATTAATTTTATAGGTGGCTGAACGAGTTGGGTGTGATTTTTTTCTTCCTTTTATACCACCATGACATCTTGTGGGAAAAAATGGCTTTAAAAAAAATTAAGTATACAAATTAAATTAACAAACACATACAAAAGGGTCAGTCTTCTGTTCTCTATAAAATTTTACTTTTAATTAAAGTAGTACAAAATCCATAGCTTTTAGATAATTATTTTAATATAAAACATATCTTGCTTACTGTATGTCACTCCCCATCCCATCTTCAAGGGAGCATTTGACAGTACATAAAACCACAGATATTTTAATTATTTTTTTTTTTAAATAAAAAGTAATAAGTATGTACCACAATATATTTTTACATTAATATTTTCTTTTTCAAAATATTGTGAATTTTAGTGGAAATTGGACATTATACATTTTGCCAATTAGAAAGATATAAACATTAAAATGAAAGGGGGGAAAATGACAGCACAGCAAAAATATAATTTTTATTGATTTGAATTTTTTTGACATTGTTCTCCGAAATGAATAAGATGAAATTAAAATTGTACCATTCCTTAAGACCTCACCAAAGCAGCTTTAATTTCTTTAACCAGCATTGACCCAATCACCATTTTTTCACAGTTGACGGTGATAGTGACTTTTTGGTTATCTAATAATTTAATAGTTATCAGCACTAAGGTTCGACTGCTCAATGTTTCTGCAGCAAAACGAAAAACTGATTCGTCGGTTGTGTTTATCTGAGCCACGTTGGCTGCCTCAAGAACTCGAGAACAGATTATCTTCGGAGTTATATTGGAGTTTGGAAGATCGGCTATCGTAATATTTTCATTCATACCACCAAGTTTTTCTGGAATAAAAAAATAAAATTCATATTAATAAAAATAAGTCTTTGGAGTTATTCTTAATTAATAAGAAACAAAATTTAGCCCATTTAATCTTTGTGCACTGAACAGTCGTCTATTGAGGGGAGGCTGTGAAGACTGAAGGAAGAGACAACTTAAATATTTAAACTAATTGACTTTACTGTATATTTTCAGACAGTTGTCAATTTTTGTGAAATATAGTAATGTACTAAAAACACTGAATTTGAATAACTATGAAATTTAATGACTTTGCCTTATTATGTGTAACGTCAATATTTGAGTAACGGATATACTGTACTTTTATAAATCAAATTTTATTAATTTGATAACTATGTATATTCATTTCAATTATTTTATAGGCTAGTCTGGGATAAATCAAAGAACGGATCAGACAAGTAAAATTAAGACTATTGATTCTTAGCTTTATCAAATTCTCTTAATATTGCTTCTTAGTATTGGTTAATCAATTCTTAATCTATCACGCTATATAGAATTTTGAACTATATACAATTTTAAAACAACTATTTAACAAATTAGTGCCTATGTATTTATGCGTTCATAAATCATTGGAACAAACTGCAGATATAATTAAGTGACACTATAATTGATGTGGTATCTAAATGTTTTAGATACCATATGATATATACGGCATATAATGTATACATACACTTACTGTATATACACATATTATTAAGGTGCCGATACTCTAGCTACAAGTCCTACTTGTGCCCATGATTAATAAGGATTAGGAAGCTCACTATAGTGGAGCAATTGTTGAGAGGAACAGTGAAAGATTTGATGAAGTGTAGTTTGTCCAACTATTGTAGTCAGTTATTGTCCTTGTTCAAGTTGGCTGGGGACTTGGAACATCAGTATTTAAGGATTCAAACAGACCATAGAAAAAAAAAAGTATTATCTTGCCTTCAGCCTAATCTAGGAAGTTCATTTTCTCCATACATGGGCTATACTTTCAAGGGTATCTCGTAGATTCTACATACTATCGGACTTTTTAAAACATGTCCTCTCCAGCCCTAATTTGGCTTTTAACCTCACTATTTCTACAGGGATTTTTCTGTTGTTCTCTTAAGTTCTTCTTAATTGATTCAACCTTAATTGCAAGTCCACACCTATGTATTAATACTATTTATAGTAACTAGAATGTGGTATTAATTAGATAGACCCAGTGACATCAGAAATTAAATATTATTCAAATATCACAATAGCTAAGAAAACTGTTATACAGTATGACAGCGTGTTCATCATTAGATTTTTTTCATAACTTCCGAGTTAGTTTATTCCAGGGGCGTAGACAGAAAATTATTTTGGAGGATGTTTGAGTTGTATATTTTTGTTAAACTTTTTTTTTTTGGTATGGACATTTTGTT
>PXIH01S0002749.1:722-11292 GCA_003024985.2 Euperipatoides rowelli | reverse complement strand
TATTTTTTTAATATTTAAAATTTTTTAAAGCAATGAGGCTATATGATAGGCCTAATATCAAGGTAGTTTGATATGTAAATAATTATAGGAATTAATGTAGCTTAGAATAATTTTATCATGTAATTTCAGATTTACAGTGTCATTTTATAAAACATTCTTGGTCTTGGTCTGTAGGCTAAGGTTAAAAAGTTGACTTGTGACAGAGGCGTGACGCTTCTTTAAATATTTTTTTTTTTTAATAATTTTTAAAGCATTTTAGTAGTATGGTTAATAGTGAATAATAATAGAAAAAAGAGCTTTTAAATCAAGTTATTTTTATTGTTATGACATATAATGAATACAGAGCGTGCCATTAACAATACAGCTGTTTTTAAATTGAATTTTTATGGTTGGGGTACTTTTTTAAAAATAGTAGCCTAAATCTTGACCAATTTTAATATTTTATTTCACTGTTTTAAAGGTAAATAGCCTACCGGGAATTATATTTTTAGAAAATTAAAAAAAAAAATTTTTCTTCCAAATATTTTTTTTTTTACATTTTTAAAAACAGGACATTATTTTTTGGTAATTCCACACTTATTGTTTAATAAAATAAAAATAACAATAATAAGCCTACCATTTTTTCACCTCTAAGGAAAGTTTTTATGCAAAATACCAACATATTGACATGGTCTTTATCAGGGCTTGAATGGAGGGCGAATGCAGGTGCTGGGAGTTCATCTACTTCATTTGTTGAAGTGATGCTATCCTCTTATTTTATTATAAAGTGATTTAACTTAGCAGTAGGCTATATGAAATGAAACATTTTAACACCAGCCTCCAATGACAATTGAATCTCGTACTATGGAACAGCATATTTTATTTTTTTAAAAACGTTATCTAGAGGTTTAATTATGCCGCCATTTAGCATAGGCTAAATAGCCTATTTCTATTTTGCATCAGTCAGGCTGACATCCAATTAGCCAAGTTATTTTAATAAAGTAGCCTACTGTAATCTACACAGATTTAGTTTTCTGGAAGACTTGACATAGCCTATCTTTATTGATAGAAAAAAATTTATTATTAATTAATTATTTGATATACTTTATTCCATTTAAAAGTTGTCCACCAAGGATATCAAATAATTGTAAAATTTTAGCATTAATCTATCTTGAACAAAATTTTTTATTTACTTCATTAGTTTAGTCTTTTAAAAAATATTTCTTTGCTTTTCAGCTTGCACATCTTGCTTTTGACCAGCTAGTGTCTTCTGAGTAAACTTATCCACAAGGATTACTTCAATTAGAGTCATTAATTCGGTAATAGTTGCGCTGATGGAAATGATGTCAGAATCCTATAAAATGATTTCAGGTTTATTCCACCACTTTTATGATCATTAGGGTTGGGTCATATTTATTTTTTATTTAGTAGAAGTTAAGATTAAAAGTGTAAATTAAAAAAAAATAAGGCTTGCCAACCATTTAGTTTTGGGGCAATCTATTTAAGGGCTCTCTCCAGACACTACTTAAAGGGTGGCTGAGCTAATATGTTGGTGTTTCACGTTGTTTCATACTTCAAGTCAGCTTAGAGTGCTTACCAAAGTAAGTTTAAAATACAGTAATCACTATATTAATCAATATGAATTTTGGAATGAGAAAACACAAACAAATACTTAAATCTAAAAAAAAATTGGAGGGTGTTGATCCCTTAGCCCTCCCCTCCTCCAATACTAGACCCCACGGAGCACACAGACCCTCTTTAAGTACCAACCGCTTCAATTAGCATTGAGTATCTGGTCTTTAGACAAAGTCACTCTTAAATCCTGCTCCCCTCCCCTTTCTCAGAACCATATGTTTGATTTAATATTAATTTGTTAGGAGTATCTGAAGTATTTGGTTCCTTAGGGATGTTATTAGCAATATTATTTGAGGGAGATGAAGGTCTGGTCTCAACATTTGAAGGCAAATCCTTTATTACTATGTCACAGTTTGTAGTGTTTGCATTAATACAAGCGTCACAAAACAAAAATAAGTTTTTAATGTTGATGAAAGAGTTGAATTCTTTAATTGAAATTTTTATGTATCTAGGCCTAATATGAAAGTATTTGGCACATTATTTTTTTACAGCAGATTAGGCCTATTTTATTCTTTTTGTTTTTATTTTTGTTTAATTCGGAGTCACAACACCACAAAAGTAAAATCTTGCATGATGTTTAAAAAATTAGGAAGGCTGCTACCCTTGTCTTATAAGGTAAAAGAGTTTTAATATTTGAAAATTAAAATGGCTAAAAGGATTATTTCAATTTAGAAAACATGAAAAGGTTTGCCAAGATTGGAGGTGCTTTGGTAGTTCGTAATATATAGCCTAAAATATCCTTGATATAAAGATGATTGATTTTAGCCAAATATAAAATGGTACTTACTTGTCAAGAAAATTTCCAGGCCTAGGTAGTTGTATTTTCTAAAAAAACATTGAGAACGGGGTGTATTATATCGGAATCAACTATAATAGAATAAAACATGTATTTGGTCTTGAAATCGGAGAATGAATAATTTTGGTTTGCTGAGTAGGCATTCATTGTTTCAGTGAAATTAGGGTTGACTTGAATGACTTCTAATACGGCTTAGCTGCTAAGTAGGACATTGCAAATTGGAAGAATGGATAAGTAAATTTCCGCCATTTTTAGAACTTCATAAACAAAATGGCAGACACATTATTACCCAATGTATCCAGACACTCTAAGATCACTATAGGGGAAGCCATTATAGAAAATACAAAATTATATTTAATTTAGGCCTATAGGCTAATTGATTACTACAAAAAATGTATTCACAATGAGCCTCTTTTTACATGACCTAACAATTCATAGGACTAATTTATATGATTGTACTTCATATAAACACTTAAAAATTGTTCAGGATTCATATTGATTATCAAAACCAGCGATAAGCTCAAAACAGTAAATATTGTTTCCAGTGGAAATAAATTTAACAGTAAGTTAGACTAAACTAAATTGAAATTTCTGTGGATCTTTTTTCATCTTATCTTATGATAAACTCTCACCATTGATTTTCTTATTCTCTAAATAGAATTAAAATGAGAAAGTTGCAGGGTTAGAAAAAAAAAATAAGAGCAGCTGAAATCTTAGTACAGTACTTTAATATCTTCAAATGTAAACTACAGTGCAAAATTTTGTTATAGCCTAGCACAAAATTTTTTAAAAAATATTGATTCTCATTATCCCACTCTTTCATCTTAATTCATTATTTACTGTTGGAATTTGGCATTTGAAAATCTTGTTTTAAAATATAAAATTCAGAATTACATCAATCATTATGTAGGCTATTGAATCAGCACTCATCTACAGTAGCCTACAATATCTTATTTGATCTTTAGGCCTAATTTGGTTTATTTATTTTTAGATTGCCAGTATGAATTAAATCTTTAAAATACTATAAGATAAAACCTTTGGGCTGCATAATAAACTAGTGATGAATTATTGTTTAAACATACGGTAATTTCAAAGTATTTTTTATTATTTTATATTAAGATTTATTGGTTTTATTTTTATATTTTAATTCAGGTGCCTCAGGATTACCTAACTCTATGCCTCCTAAGGCCTTACCTCATAGTATGATTCGTCCTCCACAGTTTTCTTCAGAAAGTTATCCATTACCCGGATCATCACATTCAGGTATGCGTTATTCTACTCCATCCATTGGAGCACCCTTTTCACCTCAAACAAATCCTCATTTAATGTCAGCACTACCCACAAGTGGAAACTATACTTCCGGAATTAGCAATGTCTCTTCCCATGGACCACATCAGTCGATCAGTGGCCCTAATTTTCAAAATATATATTCACCACCACCAACTGATAGTATGAAAACAGGGATACCAACACCTATAATCAATGGACTGCAATCTTATGGAAAACCTCCTAGCCAACCTCTTGTAAATGGGCCAACATTTGGACCTGTAATTAGGCCCCCTGCACCACAAATGTCTCATTCAAGTTCAATAAATTCTGCACCATTATCTGCTATGCAACCAAATTTCCATGGACCTCCACCTCTAACAGGTTTAGTTAATCACACACCTCCCTCAGGCCCACCAGGAATGGGTCCACCTCCCATTCCTGGTCATCCATTTGTTAGACCTAATCTGGGCCCCCCACCTACATCCCAACAGTTGAAACAGTCAAGTGGACCCCCCATCACTGGTCAACCCTATCCTGCACCGCAAAATGTACCCACATCTAATCTGAGTAAGCTTTTTTTTTATTATTTGCTTTCTTGAAATTTTAATTGCTTCATTTATTTGCAATATTAGACTAGGCCTAAAGTACATTTTTTTTTGTCCTTGCAAATCCAGTTCCTTTAAAAAAATTGATTTTGTTTTGAGACGTAATTAGAAAAAAAAGATAGTTTATTTTAATTTGAGTGCTCAGTAGTGTAAGGTGGGGTAATCTGAGTACATGTGGTAATCTGGGTAGCTATAGGCTATTTCACAAATGCGTTAATTTTTAGATACTGTATATATAAAAAATGCTGTAATTAAATGTGTTTTATTGTCTGGTGGATTTTTGTGCATTTCATGTCTTATATTTAACAGTTTGTCCATAAAAAAAAATGTTTCAAAAAATTGACATTAGCCTACAAAATATTAGTACCGGTACTTAATTTCTTTCTTGACAATTACGAGGCAACTTTCAGATATTTAATATCACCATTATTTTTTTTCCCACTGTGTAGGGGAAAGTGGTATAATAAAGTGGAACACTTGTATAGTGGGACTTTTGCCCCTCCCACTTCCTGTACCACTTGCAGTGAACATTTACCCTTCAGTAGTGCTTTTTAATCTTGTATGTAATGTGTGAAGTTGTTTTCATTGCTATCTGTTTTTTGTTTTTTCTCAAATTTCATCACGGTGTTAAGGGGACACGCTACTAATATCACGTCAAAAAATGGAAAAATAAATTTGTGACTAAATTGCAGTTTGAGATTTTTTTTTTAACTATATAAACTTAATTCAAAATCTATGAAAAAAAGGCAATTTATTAAGACCATAAGTAGTTAAAAGGTAAAAATAAAACTGTAAAAAGACGTATTTATAAAAGCTTGTAAAAAAGCTATCTCTCAAGCTAAGACGCCATGTTTTATATTAAATGAAACCTTGAGCCTTCCTGTTTACATTTATAATGATATGCAATACATCAAAAACAGGTGGAATACAGTAGAGCCGATAGAAAACTGTGTCTTAAAGGCAATTGTTTAAAGGTCTTTTCAGACCTTTAAAATGCTAGAAGCATTTTTATTGGTTCCATTTGAAAATTACATTTCAAAAGTCTTCCTATTGGCTGATTGATAAAATATCACGATACTATTTTTTCATGAGATCTTTGCGAGTTTTCGTTACGTTGTTAGTTTACTTCATATAAATAAATAAAATTTCCGAAATCTCAGTTTCTAAACCATTTATTTAATATTTTCATTGCTTTTAATTTAATTTTAACCATTTAATGTTGTTCAAAGCCTATCCTTGATTAAAGGGGATAGAAAAAACAAAAACATCGTGAAACCAAATGTTCACGAGACTTTACGAGTTTTTGTATTTTGTTTGTTTACTTCTAGATCTAAGCTATCAAACAACCAAAATCTTTTGAAAATTCGTATTGTAATCAATTTTTTTTAAAAAGCATTGTGTGTTTGGTATTTATGCATTAAAAATATTCAAATTAAATTCACTTTAACCTTTAAGAAACTCATTTTAATTGTGAAAATTATCAACGTAAAACTGATTATCGTATTCTCATTATGGGAATTTCTACCAGATTGTAACAGCAAAAGTTAAATGATTTTAGATTTTAGATTGGTTTAATTAAGATATTAAGCAAATTTGTAGATTTTTACAGAAACATATTAGAATTGTTTATGTTAAATAAATTTAAATTTCAAATAAAGTTTTGAGAAAAAAGCAATTACAAAATATTTAGTATAGTTTTTCACAAAATACAGTATAGTAGGCCTATATAAAAACTGCTCCAATTAAAAAAAAATATCTTTCAACTTACCGTACTAACATTTATACTTAACTGGGGTCAGAGCTTAAGTGTATAATTTTGAATAATATGGAATTTATAACTTTAATTATTTACTAAACATTCCTAAACTTTAACTTGAATTTTCTCAAATTGTTCATTTTTAATATCTTGGTAATTAAAAAATTCTTTAAGTACAGAACTTATCTAATATTTTCTCTAGAATTTTGGCAGCAATATTCTTCAAGGCCTATTATATGTAGCTATGTTTCAATTTTTGGAAATCTTTTTATAAATTTTGCAATAGGGCCCATATCGTAAAAAAGTACGATAATTAAAACGACGCGTCAAAATAGTAGCCTATTTGTAATTTTACGTTTTCAATTTTTTTTTAAAACAATTTTGAAACATAGCGGCATCAACTGACCTTTGTAGAAATGAAATTCATTTACAACATGAATCTAATTATTTAGTTTCAGAGATAAACTATTTACAAATTTCCTTATTAAAAATAGCAAGATGGCCACCAATGGGGGCCATCGTGGTGATGATAAGTAACAATTTTAATATGTATGATTATTTATTCACTATTACATTCAAAATATATAAATATAATCTAATTATTCATTTTAAAAAAATAGGTTTATTAGTAGCATGTCTTTTTGAAAAGGTCCGTTTCTTTTTCTTTTTAAATTTTGTAATATTTTGTTATAACTACTAAGATAGCCTACTGTAGATTTGAATGTGAAAACTTTTTTTCTAACTTCTTTCATCCTTTTTGAATAGCATGAAACCAATTACAAGTGTCAAGTTTAAACAGTTAGGGAAAAATTGAAATTTTAAAAAAATTTTGCACATGGTAGGCTATATAGTGGGACAAGTTCTTGTGGTACAAGGTGGGACAATCATATAGGGTACATAGTGGGATTTCAGTATGTAGTGGGACAAGTTAATTTTATTGGATTTCAGCAAATTTTAGCAATTAAAATTTTTATTTTAGTGAGATAAAACATAAGGGAAAGTGGTGACAAGAGGATAAAATGAGTCACAAACAAAATTAAAATAAGCCTGCTCTTGCTCTGATGGTTATGTCAGCTACATTATTTTAAATTTATTATGGTACTTTTAAATCAGTTGTTATAGTTACAAATGTAGCATTTTTTTTTCATTTACTGAAAGACCTTCTCCCCATTTCCCCCCCCCCCTCTTTATTGAAACATTTTCTTACCATTATTACCTTTTTATTGGAACAATTTTCTCACCAAAAAACTGAATTATGCAAGCACCTACTAACAGCCATGCACATCTTTGTCTTCTTTTCATTTGCAAGGAAATTAAATTGTATTGATCCTTTAGCTTAAGGTATTGTACAGTTGGTTTAAGTTGGGGATCATTTTTAAATAAAATTGTATCAAAATTAATTTAAAAATAAATAAATAAAAATTACAGTAAATTTTTACTCTAGGACAAGCCTGGGCAAACTTTTTTGACTAGGGCAGATTGAAAGTACAAGAAAGCTTGGTAATGCAGGAGTAAAAAAAATATATTATGCGCAGTTTGAACGTTGGTCTCCTATGATTGTAAAATGTGAAATTACAAAAAAATTGTGATATTCTATATGGTAAACCATAAGCTCAAAATTAGCATGACTTGATTTAACAGTTTTAGCTGCTTAGCACAAGTTATATGACAATACTGAAGTGAAATGCTAAATATGAATTAAAAGAATTAAAAATAAGTTCTGTTATAACCTAATTTTTTTACAATGTAGAAAGATGTACGGTTGTTGAAAAATTAATTGTATCTTAAGAGTGTGGGCCAGATTATTCTATATTTTTTAATTTTCTTGTGGGCCAGAAAATATTTTGAAAGGGACCTCAACTGATCTGTACGCTGGGGTTTTCCCAGGTCCTGCACTAGGGCCTTGTTTTTTTTATTTTTCAATTTTGATACAATTTTAATTTGAAATGATTTCTTGCCTCAACCCTACTCATACTCCAAGGGAAAGGACTGATAGAATATCATCTCCTTATAACTGGAGGAAACCTTTACCAAAGATGTGCGCAGCTGTCAACAGGCACTTTAAAAAATATTGTCCGCTAGTTTCTGTTATAATTGATGTTGAAGGCTAGCTTGGCAAGTTGTCTACATTTTCATGTTATAATTATGTAAGCTTAAATAAATTACTGTAATAAATAGCTATAATTGACTGATAACCTAAAAAATACTAAATATATTACAAAAAATGACATTATATAATAGGCTTTAAAATGTACCGTATGCTCTACTGGAGGCTATATGATTGAAAATGTTTGCTGGCCTATGTGGAAGAAATAAGTTTGAATTGTGTTCATAACCATATGGTGTCCCACTTAATGCCGGCCCTGGTATAAAGTGGGACAGATGGTAATTGATAAACTCCAGAATAAATCATTAAGATTTATTCCTAGTTTTTATAGCCTACTTGATTTGACCATTCTATTTACAGTTTTATTTATTAATGTTAGATGTTTTTGGTATTGATATGTTTCTATGTTACTTCTACCCCCTCTCTCCCCATCCCTGAATTTTCTCCTATGGGCCAGCCACCCATGGCATAGCCATCCCTTTTCCCTTGGTCTTCCTATAAAGAAATAAAAATACTTTAATTATGAACAATATTAAAATCATAAATTATAAACCTGAATCTGCTTACAAACTGCTTAAACTACAACCTGTAAAGAAATANCACTGAATAGGATGAAAGGAATAACAGAAACACTGCTTAATTAGATCTGGAGGGAAATCTACATCATAGTTACCATAGTTACCAAGGTAAAGCTGTAATTTTAACCTCTTTGGTAACATCAATGATAGTACTAAATAATATCACATGGTGGCGCCTTCCTCCCATTTAATCTGCATAGAATAGCAAATGATACTATATAGCAACCTATAGGAAAAGGGATCAATATCAACGATGCTACCAGTGGCAAAAATGTGATATAAAAGCTTATGCAGAGGAGAAAAATATGAAAAATTAGCTAGAACCACAAAGAGCAGAGCAAGACAAGTGTTATAAACTTTAAATCGAACACAAACCAGATAAAGAAGACAAATTATTATTTCAAAGATGTCTTTTAGTGAAATGCAATTAATTACCAGCCTGCCTCTTCATTTTATTACAGCATTTACCAGATTTCCCATCGAATAATCACAATTTGACCGTCTTTTCATCCTTCCTGCACTTCGTCATCGGCAAGCATATTAAGCAGTGCCTCTTCTCATCATCTAGTTTATGGTTAGCTAACCCAATCCTCAGATGTCAACAAACCTTCTAGTTTCCTGTAGCCGTAAGATATTATTAACATACTCTCAATTTTATAGACTTTGATTTTAATTTACAGTATTACCCTTTACCCTCCCCTTGGCTATGCCCTTATTTCTTCCTCTTCTCTTTCTCTCCTCTTTGCTGCGTGTTTTGACCTAATTTTGTAATCAAGTTCATTTTTTTTAAGGAAAATTTGTAACTTTAATTTTTGGGTAAAGGATATGATGGTTAATTGTGATTCTAAGCAAATAAATATGTTTGCTTGCTAAACCTCTGTGTTTGTGTGTGTGTAGCACTAACAATTATTCAAAATGCTTTATTTAATTTTTATATAAGGTGAGATGTCTCACCTAGCAAGCGTGAGATGGGGGTAGTAGGCTACCTACCCATTTCTATCGGGGCAGGGATAAAAAAGGGTTACTTCCCCTTTCTCCTCCTTAATCCTATATTAGCCGGTTTGGACTGTTATTTTGTTAGGTTTTAGTTAGCACTCCCTCATTTTGTCTCATTGTGCTGGTTTCTAGCCCTTTAAGAGATTTCATCATAAATTAGCACAATTTGACCCCTGTTCTATTTATATTATATCTTGGAGATAGTCTACATTTACGTTAAGCCTACATGTGAATGCATTGTTATACTTCTTAGCTTATGCAGTTTACATGTAAGTGTAAATGTAGGCTAGTTTTGGAGATATGGTATATTTGGTAATTTCGCCCTTGGCTTATTCCTCCGTTCTGTGCAGGTTCATATGTGGACGAGTCAGTGCCATCCGCGCGCTACATATGGGCTATGGAGATAATAGGAATATTCCCCAAGTCAGGGATTATATTTATAATGCAAAGAGGTAGCGGCGTGATTGTTCATNGGGCTATGGAGATAATAGGAATATTCCCCAAGTCAGGGATTATATTTATAATGCAAAGAGGTAGCGGCGTGATTGTTCATACTGCACCACATGTAATATAAATATAATCAAGAGAGCTCAATTTCTAAATAGCGTGCAATTATAAACCGAGTTCACTTATCAGGAATGATGAGAGGATTTGGATTATAGGGTACGTTACAAGAAGTAAGGCTCCCCATCAGGTAGGCACTCTCAATATCTCATATATGGGTGATTCCACAGAAAGTGGTCCATAGTAGGTGAAATATAAAACATAAATATTTGGAATGATTTTAATGCTAATATATCCCTAAATATCTATATTTTTTCAAAACTAGTTATGATTTTAAGAAAATAA
>PXIH01S0002746.1:32478-42541 GCA_003024985.2 Euperipatoides rowelli | reverse complement strand
TATATACCATAATATGTATGTAAACCACTAGATAACTCTGCTAGAATATGTTGTAATGTGTTTGATTTACACTTTTATATGTTTGATAATCTTCTAAAGATATCTGTAATATTTACTCGTTATATTTGTTCATATTAAATCGTCTCTTTTATACTTTAACCTTTAAACTTATTTCCACTTGTAAATCAACATTATATTATAATTATCATTGTATCATAATCATAATTATTATCATATTGTAATCATCTTCATATTTTTATCATCATACTTTTATATTATCATTATATTGATATACATAATAGTAATCATCACCATGTAATCATCCTCATATGGTAATCATCACCATATGATAATCATCATCATTATCCTGAAGCTAATCATCCTCTTTCTCATCAATATATTGCAAGCATAATTATCATTAGTGTACTGAAATGAAAGATTAGGCTTTTTTCCTCTCTAACATGTTTTAATAGAAAAGAAAAAAAAGAAAGTAAAGTGGTTAAGTTTCACTTGAAAAATAATAATATGATGTACAGTAGTATCATTTGAAAGACACTACTGTATATCAACAATCTTAAAATAATAAAAAAATAAATTAAAAAAACAAAATATTTATTTTAGAAATTTCTTTACAAGCAGCTTTGGTAAATGTTCTTATACAACCCAAAATCATTTTTCAAGTAATTTTTATGAAATAATTAAAAAAAAAAAATTTTTTTTTAATGTTTGAAATAATTGATTTGCTTTTAATTACTTCTAATCAGATAATTAATTACTAATGATATGTTAATATTTTTTAAAAAAGTTGGGTCATCATAAATAAATTCGAAAATTGTTAAAATGACAATTTAATTTCTTTAATTTTTCCAAAAGGAGAATATATTTTACCAATGCCTTGAGACATACTGCAGAAAACAGTGGGGTGTTGTGCCAGGGTGCTGAGCTGCATTGGAGGTGGGAACCACCACCTCTGACTGAATCCCTTGGGGACAAGTTTACTCGTAACAGCTGGACAGCAAGGGCTGTCTGATGATACAAAGTGGCTTTTGTTGAACAGATTAAAAATAAAAAAACCATGACTGTGGCCTCTTCTGGTGAGGTCGAGAAAGAACAGGGTGCTAGCTTTGCTGTAAAATATAAGATCTGGCATAGCAATCTTCATCTTTACTATTTCTTGGAACTAAGACTGAAGAAAGCTAATTGAATCTAGCGCTCCATTAGCCATCAGCTAAATACCTCCCAGTAGTCGCTGTTTTAAATTAGTTCAATCCTGTTCCTATATAGTTTCTGTCTCATTGAATTATAGTTCCTGCTATTTTTTCACTTGGTGCATCCATGAGTTTCCAAGCGTGTTTTTTTTTTTTTTTTTTTAAATTCAGTAAGTTAATTGTCAGATAAAAGTGTATAGGTTTACTTTTTTTAAAAAAAAATAGGTTTNATTAGCCATCAGCTAAATACCTCCCAGTAGTCGCTGTTTTAAATTAGTTCAATCCTGTTCCTATATAGTTTCTGTCTCATTGAATTATAGTTCCTCATAATATTAACGTATGGGTGAAAAATAATTTTGTTTCCTTTTTTTTTTTTTTTTTTTTTTAAATTCAGTAAGTTAATTGTCAGATAAAAGTGTATAGGTTTACTTTTTTTAAAAAAAAATAGGTTTACTTTTTGTCTTTAAAATTGTGAATATCAAAGTTAATTATGCTTTCTTTAAAAATTCTAAATTGAAACTGCTTATAAATACTGTAAATCAGGATAATAGCTCTGGGAATAGACATGCAAAGAAACATCTTTATTATCTTTCATTTCAGATGATCGTTTAGGTTTTGTCCATTACATACCCGTTTTGACATTTCCTGGTTTTTTTTTTTTTTTTAAACAAATAAATAGATGAATGAACGTTTCTAGATGTTGTTAATAGGGTGCACCAAAATAAAAGTGCTTTGTGCTCCCTCTCGTCTATTTTATGTGTGTGTTTTTTTTAGGATAGGTGTTTGAGAATGTGAAGGATTATTGTCACTGATAAGACCATGTATAGGCCTATTATGGTTTTGTGCATTGATCTGCCAACTTTTTTTAAACAACTTTTTACAATAAATGTCTATTAATTAATTAATGCAGTATGTGTATGTAAAATATCCGGGTGTAATAAAATTCATATCTTATAAGTTTTTTAAATTTCGACTCGTTAGGAGTAGAATCAAAATTTCACTACTTTTTATAACCCCAAAATTTGTCAAATATTTTATATTGTAGGTGGTAGGCTATAGTATACACTGTATATGTTTATGTACAGTAAATTATAAATCAGTGCTTTTTTTCCTGTCAACGGCACTTTTTTCCCCCAGCAATAGAATAAACAATGACTATCTATTTTTTCACATTTTTATTTAATGACTGCATGTGAGTACCCCTACCTTTTTTTCGTAGAAAAAATGTACTGATTATAACAAATGTGTTTTAATTAAGTAATCCAGTGTTGGTCGGAATTCGACCAATAAGAAAATTTCCTTTGTAAAAAGCCGCCACTCCTTTGTAAAATGCCGCCACATCGCTAAACAATTAATGTTTTAATTTTATATATAAATTTTAGCTCATTGCACTGCCTCTCCCCCTCTCCATATAAACTTTAACTCTGCCAAATCTCACACTCCGTGCGCCCAATATGCTTAAAAAGGGACCCAAAGTTTTCCCTTCACGTATTAATATATAGATTTGTAATTTATCGCATTGATTCGCCCATGGAAAGCATAAGCTGATTTTTGTATGGGCATTGTTTACTTTCTTTAATGCGACATTTACTATTCGATAATAAATGTTGTGCTCATAATGGAAGTGTCTAGAAACTGGCTGAATAATCCACATTTTTCCACGTTTTTGACATCTGCACATGTATTTTCATCATTACTGTAGGGCTGCCGGAAGTACGAGCGCCTAGAAACAGTAAGGCCCAAGTCCCATTTAGTCACATGATCAAGGGGGATAGCAACCTTATTTTTTAATTTACAGTCCTAACTTTACCGTAACACTGAATCGTAAGTCCTACTGTGTATTAAATCCACTATGCCCTAACCTTATGATAATCTAGAGATGAAACAATCGTTTTTATTAGATTTAGACAATTTTGGCACAACTTCCTTTAGCCCTTTTCATTATGACGAAAATACATGTGCAGATGTTAAAAATGTGGTGAAATGGGACTTAGGCCTTCCAGTTTTTAGGTACTTCTCCGGAAGTTGTGTCAAAATTCTCAAAATCTATCAAAAAAGGATTATTTCACCTCTAGATTATCATAGGGTTGGGGCCAAGTGGGTTTAATATGTAGTTGGAGTAAGAGTTCAGGGTAAAGGTATCCATTTTGATTATGTGACCAAGATTGTGGATTATTCATCTCGTTTCAAGAATCTCGTGTTCATAATCTGAACAATTATCAGATTATAAACAATGCCGAAAACAATTGCTTCTTTTTACACGTGTGAATCAATTGCTAATTTGTTCATGTTTGTTTTGTTGTTTATTTGCATGCCTGTGCATTCTTTAATTATAAAAAGGATTATATTTGCTTGGAGTGGCTTGTGCCATTTCCAACAAATATATTATTTTATGTGGTTGATCAGAAATCAGTTCAAGGTGTAGGACCATCTCTTTAAAAATCAAATGTTCTAGAAAAACGCATAGCCGAAAATACTTAAATTAAATGATGTTTAAATAAAAAAAAAAGATGTTCAGAATATTCAAAAATAGTAAATAATGTGTCAGCTAATGTATTTTTTTTAAAGTTTAAGTGTTCTTAAATATAAGTAGTGTCACAAATACATGTTAACTAAGGTAGTATTATGTACAACTATTTCATTGTCCAACAGTGTGTATATCTATCTATATACTGCATTTATTTATCTATATCTCTATCTCCCTCCCTCTCTCCATATCTATCCATCCATCCCACCCTCTCTCTCTCTCCCTGTCTGTCTGTCTGTCTATGGTAAAAATGCCTATTTTTAACACATCCAACAAAAAGTTGAGTTTTATTGGTACAAAAGATACAGTAATCTGTTCCTAATGTGTGTTAATTTGGATCTTCTATCAAAATTAGTCCAAATATCATTTTAGTAAGTTATTTTCAATTTTGAATTTTTCATCATAGTCCTAATCCAGGGCTGGCAAATAGGATTTGTCCAACATCCGAAATTAAATAAAAGTCGATGTCATTTTGACTAACGTGCCAAAATTAAAAGTTGATGTGATTTTTTTTTTACATCAGCAGATGCTTGCAATTGTTGGTGGTATCATTTCCGTCTGCAGTCAATAAATATTATGTCTTGCTACCGCTACTATAATGATACTGTATGTCACCACACTCACAATTATAGAGCTGCTGTTTAATAAAAATGAAAATGATAGGCCTACCCGTTTTATGACATTTTATGTTTGAATATGTACAGAAATTTTGTATGATCAAATTTCAATGATAAATTAAATTCCTTGGTGTGCTGCTGAAAATGTCTAAGGTGCCATCTTTGGCACACATGCCACCTATTGGCCATCCCCGGACTATAATGAAATGAGAATTAGAAACAAAAATCCCTTTTATTTAGTTATAGTGCATAACCAAATGACTGTTCATCCAATTGACCATTAGGACAGGGATGGCAAATAGGTGGCACAGGTATGAAGATGACTCTTTAGACATTTTTGGCACCATGCCAGACTGGACACCCAACAAAAATTTTAAAGTTTAAAAATCTCCACAGAAAAAAAAAAGCTCATCAAAAGGGAAACAAAAAAATGCTTATCAAATCTGTCAAAAGGAAAACAAAAATTCCATACAACAAAAAAAAAGCTCATTAAATCTGTCAAAAGGGAAACAAAACGTCCATATAAAAAAATGCTTATCAAATCAAAAGGAAAACAAAACATTCATACAACCAAAAAATAAATAAAAAGCTTATCAAATCTGTCAAAAGGAAAACAAAATGTTCATACAACCAAAAAAAAAAAAAGCTCATCAAATCTGTCAAAAGGAAAAGAAAACGTTCATACAACCAAAAAAAAATGCAATCAAATCTGTCAAAAGGGAAACAAATCGTCCATACAAAAAAAAATACTTATCAAATCTGTCAAAAGGAAAACGTCCATACAAAAAAAAAAAAGCTCATTAAATCTGTCAAAAGGGAAACAAAATGTCCATACAAAAAAAAAATGCTTATCAAATCTGTCAAAAGGGAAACAAAACGTCCATACAACAAAAAAAATACTTATCAAATCTGTCTAAAGGAAAACATCCATACAACAAAAAAAAAAGCTCATTAAATCTGTCAAAAGGGAAACAAATCGTCCATACAACAAAAAAAAATACTTATCAAATCTGTCAAAAGGAAAACGTCCATACAAAAAAAAAGCTCANCTTATCAAATCTGTCAAAAGGAAAACGTCCATACAAAAAAAAAGCTCATCAAATCTGTCAAAAGGGAAACAAATCGTCCATACAACAAAAAAAAAATACTTATCAAATCTGTCAAAAGGGAAACAAAACGTCCATACAAAAAAATGCTTATCAAATCTGTTAAAAAGGAAACAAAACGATCATACAACCAAAAAAAAAGCTTATCAAATCTCAAAAGAAAACAAAACGTCCATACAAAAAAAAAGCTTATCAAATCTGTCAAAAGGAAAACAAAAAGTTCATACAACCAAAAAAATAAAAAAAGCTCTTCAAATATGTCAAAAGGAAAACAAAACGTCTAAATAACCAAAAAAAAAAAACCCACATCAAAAATATGTAACGTAGACACCACATTTCGGAACTTTGGCCAAAATGACATCAATATTTGTTTAATTTTGGCACGCTGGACAAATCCTATTTGCCATCCCTGCCCTAGCAACTGAGTTTATTTTCATATGTCAGTGTGGGTTGTCCATTAGAAACGTAAGAGCTCCCAAGACTCACATTGATATCCATTCTTTGGGTTAACCAGCAAGGGTATTCAGATTGACTTAAACTCTTGCAGATCATTAGAGATAGGGGTTCACTCCTCTGTTCTTGATCAGATCTGTGAAAGATTCGATCTGGTGGTGCTAACAAGCTAACTCCAGTGATTACAGTGCTGGACTTATAAACGAGAGCGGTTGGAAAACATCATTGGTTTATCGACCGTTCACAAGCCCAGTAGTATACAGTAGCAATCCTTGACTTAATTTACATAGCTTACTTTTAGCCATTGAAACTCAACATGTGTGTACACAGGTAATGGACAAAAATGAAATGGCAACATAAACTTATTAATATCCTGTTGGACTGTCATGCGAGTCTAGTACAGCCTGTGCCATAGAGTCTATCAGTGTCTGAAAGTCAGCAGGATGGTTTTGACACATTCAGACACTTCATTTCAGTAGTTACATAAATGTTCTAGGAATTTAGGTTAACATTATGGTAAGTGACGAAGTTCAGTTCTCATGCTCCTCAAACTACTGGGTGACCACATGTGCTCTGTGTATAGGCGCATTATCATCGTGAATAAAATGCTGTATCGTTGTATTTCTCAGGACTGTTGAGTAGCTTTTGGCATCAGCCTTTATTATGAAATAACAGTTTACCTAAAAATATATTGATACCTATATAATGTTTGTTAAGAATTATTACTGAGGAAAAGCATTTGAATTGAATGGTAGATTTGGTTATAACAATGAACTTTGTTATAGCGAACATTAAAACTATAAAATTGTTTATTATTTCTATAGCCTATAAATTGAAAACCTGTAAATTATAGACTAAATTATTAATAAACTAAAGCCCTATAAACTATTGTAATTAAATGCATCTACAATTTTTTTTATTATTTTTATTTTTTAGCCACAAGGTTCAACTTAGAAACAGAATGGAAGAACAATTTTCCAAGGCTAAGAGAGTTAGATCGGGTAAATAAAAATTGCTTCAGTTTTTCTCATAACATAATGTGTTCTTTACTTGTATTCTGGCAAAAATTATATTTTAATTTTTTTTTCTCATCTTCTGTTTACACCTGTCAACTTTCCTCAATATTTTTATCTCCCTTTTAATGAAAAGCAAATGTAAGAAGAAAACGGTAAAAAATTATATGTTATGAAGTGTATTTTGTTTGTGAAGTTATATAAAATGTCAGATTATGTAATTTCAGTTATTTTTTTTTATAATGAAAATGATTGAGGGTCAATGGTCTATTATTAAGCACCTTGGGTTAAATATTATTATGTTGTGAAAACGCAATTAGATAGGCCATATTTTGCCCTTTTTTTCTTTTCAGTTATGTGCAAGGGGGAAAAAAAGGTTTTTCCAAACCCAATTCAGACATTTGACTTGGCTATTGCCATCATGGGCTAACTCAGCTTTATATTTTTTTCAACGTACAGAAGTGTATACTTTTGATTTTGTGATTGACGTGACTGTAGCCATATGGACGAATTCAAGTACTTTTCCAAGTATAAACAGGCTTATTTTCAATTAAGTGAACAGCATGGCTGTTGCCATCATGGTTAACTTATTTTTGTACTTTTTCAAAGTATGTAAGTTTATATTTTGAGATCATGTGATCGACATGGCTATTGCCATCATGGTTTAACTCGCTTTTGTACTTTTACAAAGAACAAAGTATATACAGTGGTCAGTGGGTACATACAGTAAGTGATCTTTTACAACTTTGATTGAATACAGAAAATTTTATTATACAACTTACAATTATGATCTCAGCAGAATAAGATAGAGCAGAATTTCAAGTTTTTTAAGTTATACCGAAATCATCAACTTTGTGCCCTATTAGTTTCACGTCAAATGTCTAGGCAGTATTCAACTCTTGCCATGTATATTGTAGCATAATGAGCATATCAACATTAAATTGTATTTATTATGCCAGGTGGCACCAATTTTCACACGCATCTGACCACACTAGCGCCTAGAAATGGGCCTAACCAGCTTAACCATGTCCCATTTACCGTATTAATAGCGGCCCTTATTTTTAAATTTACAGTCCTAACCTTACTCTTACCCCGAGTCATAACTCCTACTGCGTATTTAAGACAACAGCCGGGAAGTGAAGGATAATCTAGAGGTGAAATAATCCTTTTTTTGATCGATTTTGATAATTTTGAGCTATTTCCGGCCAAAATAATGTAAATTTCTGAAATAGGTGCGCAGATGTTAAAAACGCGGTAAAAATGGGACAAGGTTACGCCCGCTTTTAAGTACTCCTTATGACCACGAACGTCATCTATGAAACTTATTGAATCTCTTTTAAATGACACTCCCTGAAGTGTCTGTGTTGTATAGTTAAATTGTTATTAATCTTTAAAGTTATAAAAGTCATATAGTTATACACTGTATTTTTGATCATATGACCGACATGGCTGTAACCATCTTGGTTTTACTCATTTTGGCGCTTTTCCAAATTACATAAGTGTATATTTTTGATCATATAAAAGATATTGCTGGTGCCATCAAAGTCATAATTTTACTTTTCGAAAGTATAGAAGTGTATGCTTTTTATCACGCGATAAATCTGGCTGTTATCATATTCTAATTCATTTTAAAACTGCTTCTTAGAGGTTGACTACAAACTTATTGTTGAATTCAAAATAGCTGAAAGAGCTAAATAGTGGGCAAAACTTTTGAAAGTCTTAAAATATTTTTATTAAGCAAGAACATAAAAAATAAATAGGAACGAAAAAACTCCATTCTTACAAAATAATATTAAATTAGAAAAACAGTTGCAATGGAAATGTCAAAGCAATTTCCAACAACGTAAGACAAAAAAACAAAACAAACATACTTGCTGCATCCTTTTAACAGCAAGAACTAATATGTATGTAAATTAAAAATACATGAATAAATTACCATTAATTTGCATATGCACGGAAGTTAATTGTTTTATGCAATGTTTAAGATCTTTATAATTGATCAGATTATAATACGAGCACAGCATTTACTATTAAAAATAAAGTCTTGCTCCAAACAATACATAAACCAAAATATGCTATTCCTTGAATGCACGAATCAATGTAAATTAAAACAAGAAAATACAAAACTGTAAAAATAAAGGGCTAGATTCCACTTTACGGTTCCGCCAAGATGGCCACCATATACATAGCATGCTCTATTAAAAAATATTCAAAAAAGAGTTATTTCACCCCTTCATCATCATAGGGTTGGGGCATTGTGGGTTTAATACTTAGTTGGAGTTAGGGTTCAGGGTTGTGGTAAGGTTAGGACTGTAATAAAATATTAAAACTGTCAAAAAAAAAAGTTTATTATTATTATTATCAGGTTTATTTATTAGAACACAATAAATACATTGAATAAATTGCTAAAGGCACATAGCCACAAACCAGCAATAAATTCGAAAATAACATTTAAATAATTAAAAATATAATATAATTTACAAAAAGAAATGACAATAACGTCTTGAAGATAAAAGGCCTTAGCCCCTAAGGATGTAGGCCTAATTTACATGTATTCCAATTGATTAGAAATCAACTAAAAAAAATAAAGATAATGTCAGAAGACAAAAATAAAAACCATATCACAATTACTGCATCCTAATAACAGGAGAAAAATCAATCCAGGTGAAGACAGCATTACACAATAAAAAAACAGTTTTAATAGGCAAATAATCCAGTTGTCATCCATTAAAAAGCACGTCAAATCCTGTGAAGATGGAACTAAAACTTCCATTAATAAACGTATTTCAAAGATTCAAAGAAGTTAGTCTTGATATACGGCAAATGTCAACTGCCATAAAGAAACTCAATGAAAAAATAGGTTTAAAACAAAAGTTAAAGTTAAAATAAAAAGTATATTAAGAAAATTAAAGTCATGCTTCTGAATACGTAATCCAATATTAAAAATCCAAATGTACTGCCAACAAGAAATGATCATCATAGGCCCTAAAAATGCCTAGTCCACCATAACAGAAATGTTTTCTATAACATGGACAATCCCCTGCAATTTTTAACCCTTTCCACTCCAATGGCGATTCTCAATCGCCATTTTCAATTTAGTAGTTGCACTCCAAAGTCGATTCAGAATCGCCATTTTAAA
>PXIH01S0002728.1:17325-28477 GCA_003024985.2 Euperipatoides rowelli | reverse complement strand
ATTTAAAATCCATAAAAAAAAGTTATTTAAAAATAAAATTAAGACTATTGCTATCCTCAGTCTGAGATTACAAATTGAAACTTTCACATTTTTTGGGGGGTCTGAGATTAATTTGATGACGAAACAGTCTCTACAGTTGTTTTCTTGATAATGATTTAACATGTAAATAAAGGTATTTTCAACTTGTCTTAAAGGTCATTTTGATTTTTNAAAAAAAAAAAAAAAAATTGGACCATAATAGCTTTGACAAAGGATCATTTTGATTATGACTTTTTACAAGTATTTAAACAATTAGTCCATATGATTTCCAGCTTTAAGCTGACAAAGATAGCAAATATTCTATAGTTAAGTGTAGCATGCTGTATTCATTTCTAGTCTATGACATCACAAAATATCTCTTCTGGTGTATACAGTATAAATGTTGTTTTAAGGGGTAGGAGCTAAAGACAATTATTTTAAATATTTAATTGTAAATAACTATTTTGTTTTTAATTTTTTTTCACTTAGTGGATATTTTTTTTAGTAAAAATCTTTGAAAATCAATAATTAAAAAAAATTTAAAAAATCCGTTACATTTGACCTTAAATAACGTGGAGTCTTATTAATCTAAAAATGTTCTTACATATGGCTGTGGGTAGTCTAGGATGTACATTTTGTACAGTAGTTGAGTGCAGTACCAGTGGGGATTTACTTAGTAGCCTAATGGCTGGGACAAGCAAGTCCATTGAAGACAGTTTGAGTAGCTGCAGATTTTCCAGTGGGCACAACTAATATAGTATGACATTAAGCTGACGAGAATATTTGAGGATAAGAAAAAAAAAAAAAAAAAAAATTTTAATGGTTCAAAGTAGGTGTGAAAACAGATTAACTGATAGAACAAAATAAACTGACTGCCCATTTAATTACAAATATTAATTAACTTTAATCCATCTTTAGTACAATAAACTTACATCCATCAAAATGGCAACAATAAAAAAAAAGAACAAGACACCATCCCACAATTCAGGTCAGTCATATGATTAAGTTAGTTCATATGATTACATGACTCATTCTTTTGAGCGAGTCATAAATATGTTACAAGAGTTAATATATTATTAGAAAGAAACACTTTAATAAAAATGACCAAATAACACCCACTACATTGTATTCAATCCTAACACATTGTCAATACCTAAAAAGAGGAGGAAATAATATGAATGCCGAATATTTCAATTCGTTTTGTTCACTAGACGAACACGGACAACCACAACACTTTCAAGAGATGAGGATTTCATCTACACAGGATTACTTAAGTCATTTTTAATTGATATATTGTCTGTTCTGATTATTTAGACTGATGCAATTGGTTGTTTTCTACACTTCAATTATAACGATGTTTGGACTTTTATGTAGTCTGTTTCCATCTGGATTAGTTCTTTTGACTGTAATGTGGACGCTTTATGATTTGGCTGTTCCCATCATTTACATGTCTCATTTTCAAAGCAAATATTATTTGTAATAAATGTAAATCAGACTCATATCCTATTGGGCTAAAGCCTTATATTTTCATATCTATAATTGTCATTTGATTATATGCAATATATATTTTTAATATATCGCCTAATAATTGTTTCAGAACTTTAACTTTGTTGCGATCTATTCTATGCACACAGTATTTTAATTTGTTCAAATAAATAAACCTAATAGAGAAAATGATGAACAAAGAATCGGATAGACTAGAACGGGCATTAAATGGATATGAATCAAATGATGCATTTGACCCTAATACTTGGATTGTGGACTCAGGAGCAATTTCACATATGTCTCCCAGTATAAAGTATTTCACTAATTTAACCACATTGGAAAAACCTGTGAGAATGTATTGAAGAGGCCAACAGAGCATGTTTTGGCAAATAAAACTGGATAAATTAAAATTGTATGTACACTCTAATGGCCATAAGGTACGGTTTTTAAAATTAACATGTATTGCACGTACCGGGATTGAAATCCCAACTTCTCTCTGTACCTGAATTATGTATGTCAAATTATATAATTTGTTTTGTTAAAAATCAATTAATTCCATATATCAAGATGATGAGTTGAGTGTAAAAAGGTTATGTTACAAATGTTATACTATTAAGGGGAGAGAACAAAAAGAGGAGATAGCAATGATTAGTAAACCCTGTGCTCACATCTGGCACAATAGACCAGGACATAGAGCTATAGAGGGGATTAAGAAGTTAGCCAAGAGTGACATTGTAAAAAGGTTGGATATTGAAAAGTGTGATCATTCAGATGTTGTACACCTTGCCAATTGGGTGGATTGACACAAATACAGTACCATTTAAAGCTTCAAGTAAGGGATCTGATTTGCCTTTTAAACTGATAGCAGCTGATCAATGAGTTCCAATAATGGCTTCAACTTTGGGAGAATTTATGGGAGGTAATTTGCAAAATTTTCTGAGGGAGAGGGGAATTGTGCTTAAACACCCCTCAGCAAAAGGGAAAGGTAGAGAGAAAAAATATGACCTTGCTTACAATGTCCCATAGTATTTTGCACTTTGGTAAAATCACTTTGAGCCTAATGGCTATGGGGAGAGGCCATTACCACTGCCTTACATGGCGAATAGACAAGCATGCTGCTCTACTCAAAACACCATATGAATTGTGGCATGGTGAAATACCTTATGTTAGGCACTTACTTTTGGATATAATGCATATGCCTTGGTAAATAAATCACAACAAAATAAATTAGACCACACATCTATACCTGAATAATGTTAAAGTACGTCAAACAAAGAAGTGTTTCATAATATGGATTCCAGGTACAAACAGGCCAACAGGGTGGTGAATGCTATAAGTATGAGTTTTAAATTAAGGAAAAAGTAAGCAATTACAAGAGAAGAAACTATCCGAGCAGTGTCAAAAACAATACCAGAAAAACCAATATAGACATTGATTTACAGAACATTGTAGACATTCAGAGTGAAGAAGATCAATTGAGTAGATCACAAAGTTGTAATAAAGGAGTCCCTGCCATAAAACTAACATACTGATGGCAATTCTTTTTGTGTGTCTCCTGGGACATAATGAAGTGTTATTGTTTCGTTCGTGAGGAATACATGGAAAAGTCAGAATTAAAGGGTGTACTGGATATGGGTAAGGGTGACAACAGTGTCGGTCACAAATAACTTATAATACGATTGATTTGTGAAAATCAGTTATATTATTTGGTTTATTATTTGAGTGAAGTAGTAGATATATAATGTACAGTAAATATTAAAGTATGTTGTGTAATATATTTTAACCAGTACTGTTATGTATAATTTAACTCTTTAAATACTAAACTAACCTATGTAATCATGACCCACATTGTAATAAATTCTCTAGTCTTATTAATGAATATTCTGGTTTATGGGACATGATGGGTATTTTTTTTCTTGTTTGACCCCATCTTGGATTGTAGCTGACTTGAGTTACTTCATCTTGTGTGATCATGAAAAATAAAATGTGTTGAAGCATATTTGGAATTAATTACAATGAATTAGTGACTAACAGTGTAGCATTTGTTGCTGGTTGTAGTCAAATTTTGAGGCCAGGATTTATTGGATGATAAATGATAGATACAGTACAACAATATTTAAATAGGTAATTGGAAGATTATAGTTAGATACCCTATTACTTAAGAAGTAAGCTATCAAAAAACTATTTGCCATATTGTTTTTTTATTTCATTTTATTATTTTTGGATTATTATTTCCTTTGGATTTAAGCAGTGTTAAATCCAAACTAATTAGCCTATTCAGTTTAGCATGATAATCCATGTCTGATTGTATTCCTATAAATAACCAAAAGCTTCTGCACTTGTTGTCCACTTTTAATCCAAAGCTCATTTCTTGTTTTTTTTTTTTAAGGATTGAAAAATATAAATCTTATATTGACCTAAAATCTCAATAAATGATAATCAATGTTTTGTACATTTCAATTTTTTTTTTGGTTTAGTTCAAGCAGGTGGCATGGACGAGGAAAGTTTCATTCGATCTTTTGAAGAAGTTCCAAAAATCCAGGTAAATGTTTATTTTGTTTTAAATGACGGAGACCCAAGGGCAAGGAGGCAATGAAGAATTATTTACATATTCATAGTAAAATATTGTATTTTCCAAACAGTAAAATGTCGCAATATATTTATTTATACTATAGACATATGTTATAAATTTTTATTTCTATAAAACAATAATCCATTTTTTACGCATAAATAAAAGATAAAATCTGGGACAAAAATTGGTAAATAGTTTATTTCTGGAAATACAGGAAATGAAGCTTCTGAGTAGTATGGTTTCTACTTTGCTAATATACTGTATACCAGGGGTACTGGAATTTTTAAGTTACCTGCTGTTTTTATAAAAAAACAAAAAAAAATCAAGTAGGTCGATAAATAAAACTTTATGTAACAGTTTTGTTTTTATTTACATTCAATTCAATTTATTTGGTATAAAGCAATGCTTTTTTACATAATAAAATATCGTTCAACAAACAGAAAAAAATAATACATAAAATTTATAGTAAATATAATAAATTTTTTCTAAAATATGAATAAAACAAATAAAAAAACATTCAATCAAAATTTAACTCAGATAATATTGGACGGATCTTTCTTTTAAAAGCAGTTAAAGAATTATACTCAAATGTCGAAATAGATAGTATATTCCATTGATTTACGGTTCTATGAATTATAGAGTAATTNGAAACNCTATATTTTCTATATTGGACAAATATAGCAAAATCATGTTTTCTGGAGCTGTTTCTCCCAGGTGTGTAAATAATTTTTTATCATTATCATTTAATACAATTTCCCTATACATAAAACATAGGTCATTGTAAATTAAACGTTGTTGAGGCCATAAGATATCTAATCTAGATNTTCTTAGATGATATGGCATATGCCAGAAACCACTAATGTATTTAGATATATTTCTTATCGCTTTATTTATCTTATTCAAATCTTTTTTGTTTAAATATCCTACAATGATAGAACAATAACCAATAATTGGCAGCAAATATGAGTTATAAATAATCTTGAAAGAGAATTTATTAATATACAGTATCTCACGTTATTTCTAATTATGGCAAAATGCGTTCTTAATTTAACTATGTAGTCGGCGTGAACTGAAAAGTTGAATTTTTTATCGAAAAAAAAAACTCCTAAATCAAATATATTTTTTAAATAGAATGTTTAAACTCTAAATAAAACATTTAAATTTTGATCATAGAAAACAATTGTATCTCGTTAGTGTCCTCTTTAAAAATTTAAACAAATTTTTCATACAAATACTTCTTATATATCAATCGATTAGTAAACCGCTGAAATGAGAAAGAAATTGTTTAAGGTAGAATGCTTTTCAATATCATTATTTTTAAACATCGTAGTTAAGAGAGGTTAATCGTAACGGTGTAGCAGCATCTTGAAAATCAGTGAGATTATCACTGTGTTTTCACATAGAAAATTTCTTGACTTGTTTATATTTATGTGAATAAAAACATGTCTGTTATGCAGACAGTGTCTGATTTTCTGCTGCACTTATTTCCCCCATCATTGGGTTGGTAATGGCAATGGATGTTGCTTGGTCAAAAATTTGAAAAAAAAATACTAGTCATCCAACAACATTTTAATTTTGTGGTACTAATAATTTATTACCCTGCTATTCTTAATACTTCAAAATCTTGGCATTTTCAAAACAGATTTAAAGATTCAATTTGAAATTTATTGTAAGAGTATTTATTGAAGTGTTGGACTGTTCGGGTATTTGGACGTTATGGAACACTGATTATAAATGTAAGAATAGAATTTCCAGAAAGTCTCGTCATTTAAAATTCTTCAGCTGGATTAAAAACATTGATATGCGACCCATGAATTACTCGACTAAAAAGCAACAGGCCAAATGTAAAATATGGTGGAAAAATTGTGTAATTTTGGATATGTTCGATAATTGTAAAAGCAATGAAAACACATTCTTATTCAAATTATTTTTGTTTGAATATACCCTGTAGCTTAATATTGACATTTTTGTCTAATAATAATTTTTTTTTTCAATTTTCTAATAAATCTTATAGGTTAATTTTTTTTTGTTTAATTTAAAAATTTTGCAATTTATAATTAGTCTACCACTAATGTTACCCAAAAGTTAGGATTACTTTTAAAAAAATATTTGAAAAAGAGAATTGGTGGGAAATAAATGTGTAATTTTTAGTGATGTACAGAGTCCTAAAAAATGGTGGGTACTGGATACTCGGGAGGGGGGGGGTTGTTTTGTTACCGTACCTGGCTGGGTATTGAATACCCGGCAGACCGGGTATGGAATACCCAGCAGTCCTTTGATTTACTTCTTACAAAGATTTTCCCAACTTGCACATCAGTGCAGCAAGCTTACTGATTATAATTCATTAAACGCATGGTATTCAAAAGTATCCAAAGTATAGTAAATATTGTTTATTTTTATTGCTGGGTAATGTTATATGTTAATAACTTAGGCTACTAAGTTATCAATTTTTTAAACTTTTTATTTTCACCAAATCAGTTTATGGTTTAATAAAAGTAGTCGAGTTGTTTTTTAAAGTAGCCTTATTATATCTTTATAATAATTTAAATATTGTTATATACAGTATGTAATGTACAGTATATATTTTCAAACTAAAAATTGAAGTTAAAATAATTTTATTCTATGTTCTTTTGTTGATAATTTTTTTTCTGCAATATCTTGCACCTGGGACCGAATCTCCCTACACAAAGTCAGTTCTGAGTAATTGCCCGGTACTGAAAATATAGCCTGGTATGCCAGATACCAGGTAATTTCTGAATACCCGGTGCATCGCTGGTAATTTTGCTTTTGACCGCATTCTAGGAATTTTAATTATTAAATTAATATTTGATTTTATTGAAAAAAAAAAAACTACTAGAAAATATACAGTATTTATTACCATAATATTTAACCACAATTTTCAACAAGAAGCAGCAGGAAATTGGACATTGATAAAATCTCAATCAATTGGATGTAGAAAAGTGAAAGCTTATTTTATTTCTAAATTAAGATAATCATCATAATTAATGAAAGGGTTTTGGGTAATGTTATTTTTTTATTTTTTTTGCTTTTTATCATTTCTATTTTTTATTAATTATTGTAATTTATTTGCAGCTATTCTCAACGAAAGAATTAGAAGAACATATAGTTAAAATTAAAGACACATTAGTAGATACAAATTGTGATTGGGAAAAGCGAGTTGATGCTGTAAGTGTTGAATTTTAGTTAACACGTTGAGTTAAATATTTACAGGAAATATGCTCTTGAAAATTGAATTCCGTTAATGAAATTATTTGTCTGATGAAATTAATCGTCATGAAATAAAAATCGCTTTTAAAAACTGCATGGCTTTGTTGTTAAAATAAATTAACATATTTCCATTAAAAAATTACTTTATTTTTTTATGCTTTGTTAATATATATTTGTCCTTTAAATTATTTTTATTACGATATTTAGTTATGAATCTTAAAATTCTTAATTTTTTAGTTTGTGAAATTTGTTTCTCATTTTTTTGTTAACGACAATCATATCTCATGATCACAATTCTATTTTCAGTTAAAAAGAGTTCGTAGTTTACTTATAGCAGGCGGAGCTGATTATGATGAATTTTCTACGCATCTTAGGTTGCTGGAATTACCATTTCAAACGTCCGTTAAAGATCTTCGGTCACAAGTTGTCAGGGAAGCCTGCATTAGTATAGCGTAAGTTTTGTCATTTATTTGAGTGATTTAATTTTCTTAAGTTATTTTCTTTCTTTCTCCTGCAATTAAATATAGTAGTAATATTAAACAAAAGACATAAAAACACACACATACACACAAAAAAAAAAAGTTGATAAAATAATTCTTAATAGATTTCTGTGTTTTAATTTATTAGAAATAAGTTGCTGGAAAGCTCTGTAATTCAATATAGAACATTCATTATCTACTGTAAATGTCAATCTCCCAAATGCTTAGTTATTTTAAATTGCTGTATTTTTCTTTCTTTGTCTAATCTATATTTTTTTACTCAAAATTGTTGCATTTTATTTGACCAAATACATCTAATTCCTTTAAATTTACAATATGTGGGGATATCTTCTATAGATACAAAACAGGCAGACTTTTAACGTTTGATGAATTTTTCTTTCCATTTTATTTTTCTATTTTTAAATTCCTTTTTTTGCTGAAATAATTTAAAAAATATATAGGCAAGACATATATCTCTTCTTAACCTATGTAAACGCATGCATAACTTGTTAAAATATACTGTATATATATCGTAAAGTAAGCCATTGATATAATTTTTGAGGGAGTGGGTGGGGGGTGGGAGGAATTGAAAATGAATCACATTCCTGTCTAAAGCTATGTAGTAATGTTATTTAAAACAATTGCTTTCATTATTTATTGTGTGATAAATAAAATTAATTGTGACTACATTAATATTTATTGAAATTGCAATGTGTTGGCAGAAAATAAAAGTATTTGAATTACATGACCCCCTCCCTCCCCTTTTTTAGTGCTATTTAATTAGGCTATAACTTAAAATTTGAATTTTATATTAACATTTATTTAACTTTTTTTTTTTGAAGTTTATGTACTTAGTTACCCATTTTTTTAAATTATACAATATAAATTTTATATTTCCAATAAGATCTACTATAAAACAAAAATAAGACGTAGTTCAAATTCTGATGAAAAATGAATGTAAGTAATTTTAGAAATAGTATAAGATATAAATTAATAGCAAAGGAATTTTTGGAATAAAAATATCTAATCTAAATTGATGTTAAAATTAGCATTCAGAATACACACTGTAAATGCAAGTTTATAATTGAAAAGTTAATGGAATTAAAATTTTCCACTCTTTTAAAAACAACTTTAAAATAATTTACTTTGTGTTACTGTATGTATCTACATACAGCAGAAAAGTGCATTGACATTTTCGTCACACTTAATCGCCACGTTACACACATAGGCTGCACTTAGTTCCATTCCAGAACTAGAAACAGTATTGTATAGTTTAGTTTGAGTTACTTTTCCCAGCTTATTCAGTATATTAATAAATGCTAATAGTATATTCCTAGTGAATAGTTTTGTATTGAATTCTGAGACATAACACTTCAATAAATTTTTTAATTGTAATTTAAAGATAAACTTTATTCATATATATTTACAATATATATTTTTTTCCATTTCTCTAGATATTTATCTCAATGTTTAGTACACAAATTTGATCATTTCGCCGAAAATATTCTTCCTAGTCTAATCAACTTAATTCCTAATTGTGCAAAAGTCATGTCGACGGCAGGCATGGTAGCAATACGTTTTATCATTCAGGTATAATTTTCTTAATCTTTATAATTTATTGCTTTATTTATTTAGTAATAGAACTGGTAAGAGGAGGTATATTGAAATAAACTGAGATTATTCATATTAACTTTGATTTTGTGACTTAAATTAGGAAGAAAAAGTGTCATCCCTATTTATGCTAAACAGTTTTTAGTGCACCAGTAATCGGTCTTTCTTATGCACATTTTCAGAGCATGGAGAATGAGAAAATATCTGTTATTGAGGTCCTGTAGTAGTGGCGCTTTGATTGCGTTGAAAATTTTAATATCCAATACTATGCACAGTGGGCATTTTGTGGGTTGATAAACACTGGATTTCACCCACAATCTTATTCATAAACGTACTGTTTGAAAACACTTATGATGGAATCTTTACAAGTTTAAAATGAGTTAAAGAAGCAGTTATCCCTTGGAAAATTGTTTGATATTGCTTGTCAAATAACATTGTGATAAATTTTTTTTTTTTTAGTTATTATAAAATGGAGTCGTTTTTTCTTACTACATAATAAAGTTTGTTTTCACGATATAATAGGAATCGTAAGTGATATTTGCCACATCGATTATATGCTAGCCTAAATTAATTAAAAAAAATAGAAATATTGATGATTGGATAAACTGCAGCCGTAGATTTATCTAGGCCAATAGTTTTTGGCTACATTTGTTTCTATTAAAAAAAACAAAACAAATGAAAACTATCATCTTATGGAGATTCAAGTGACTCATATTATCATGAAAGTGAGTTTTTTTTTTTTAAATGCTGTATGAAAAAATAATTCCAATTACTTTAAATAAAAAGCACTTATAATTGCTTATTAAAAATATGGGAAGGTGTTCCACAGACTGTCCATTATCATTTATAGCAAATTCTGAGACTATTGCGCTAAATGACATCCATGTCATGGTAAAAGCAATTATGGAATCATAATGAATCATAAACAATAATGGCATTTTGTTCTGATTATGACTTTGCAAACCTTACATTATACATTGTCCATGTATACGTGCTTAAGACCTTGTGTTTCCAGAATGAGGTTGTACTAAGGCATGACGGGATAGCTTTCAGGTTCTTCAGTTTTAGAAAAAAAACACCCCCCATTCATGATTTTATATGAAATATAGTATACCAAATTACATTATCAAAATATAATGTTTAATTAATACCAAAACAAAAAGCAACAGATGATGGCAAATTACTAGAATCGTGATAGGCAGTCCGTGAAACTTCACCTTAGTACCCTGATCAATACTCTATATACAAATGAATTATTATTGGGTCACTGAAAATTGGCAACTTAATTGCTCACATTAGAATCACAACTTCTGTCCATTATTAATTTGACCATTACTGCCCCCACGACAATTCCTATTCTTTTCATAGAGTCTTTTGTTATTTTCTTGAGTATTTCTTAAATGTCAGTTTGATACTTTCTACTTTTGTGTAAATGTGATGCTGTTATGAAGCATGTGTCTTTCAGTCACAGGGAATTATGATTTTCTCTGAATTTTATTCGCTATCGAAGGATTACTTAACTGTCACCAAAAAAAAATTGATATAATTTATTTAGCCTAGAACTCAATTATTGAGATGGGAAACAAAGTGATGGGTTAAATTTTGATCAAAATATTAATAATGAAACTTAACCTTTAGAATACGGTCATATTGCAATATGTGCAACAGAGAGTTGTCGAATAGATGGCAGATATAAAATTTTCATATCTGCTACCAAGCCCGAAGCTACATCTTTTGGGCTCCCTTGCGGAATAAAAGT
>PXIH01S0002724.1:17305-28996 GCA_003024985.2 Euperipatoides rowelli | reverse complement strand
TATTAAAAAATAATAATTTGAAAAAGTGTGGTGTTTATTCTTAATTTAAATTTATATAAGATGCATACTTTATTAGGCGAAATTTATTTTTCGTGCTGTCTTAGAGACAAACTGGTCAATTATATCAGAAAAATTAAATAGCCTACTTTTAAGTATCTCTCTGTCAATAGTATTGAGAGAGAAACGCTTGATACTAATACTATTTATGTGAGTAAATTTAATAATTTTCATTGAAGTTTGTTAGTTTCCTTTTTTTGCAGTCGATTTGACACCCT
The DNA here is from genome assembly GCA_003024985.2 of Euperipatoides rowelli. NCBI lineage: Eukaryota > Metazoa > Onychophora > Udeonychophora > Euonychophora > Peripatopsidae > Euperipatoides > Euperipatoides rowelli. The sequence goes on along the minus strand of PXIH01S0002724.1, from coordinate 28,721 downwards.
TACATAGTTCCCTGGGCTAATCCCCCATACTTCCCATCCATATACCTTTGTTGGAAATATGTTTGTATTGCTTGTATAAATAAGAATTAAAACTTGAATTATGGTAATACCATTTTTTAATAAGATATATGTATTTTTTTTAAGAACAACTAGACAAAATATTTCAACTAATTATTAAATGTAAGTCACAAGGACTTAAAAAATATTTTAGACCAAATTCTAATTATTTTATACATATCTCATCAAAGTTCAACGCGACTTTCCTTTTCATTGTGTGCGTAACACGTTAACTAATTATTATAGATAATTATGAACAATTAATAATAAAATGACTTGCCATGAATGTTAAATGAAATGTTGATAATAATATTGCTGATAAAATAAATATTTTGCCTAATGATCAAACAGTGCGTCAAAGATACAACAATAAAAATACATTTAGAAACATTATTGGGAATTAATATCTTTAAATATTCTGGCAACTTCAATTTTAGGAGAGACTTAAAAGAAAAAAAAATATATATATAGTGCCATCTGTAGGGAAAAACAATTTTAACATAAAAAATGGTCTGTAAATTGACAATCGGTCTATCTGTTATGGCTAAGTCATTAACCCATTAATCTTAGGATAAGTGCTCCATTGATGAGTATATTAAATGGTTGCCACACACCCTTAATTATCTGAACTCAGGAATTCTCTTTAGATAATGGAATTAAATAATAAATTGCAGATAAGATGATTTCTGGAATTCTTTTTTCTTGACTTGTTTCCATGCAGATTTGTTTTTTTTTTTTTTAAATCCCTGTCTGCTCTCATCCATTAATCTAGTCACATCACTTATCTTTTAATTCAATTAGTTAATTCAATGGGATGTAACAAATGTTGTAAAAAACATAATCGAAATAGTTAGTGACAACTCAAGGTAGTTGAGGTTATTACTAAGAAATGAAAACTCAACTCTTAAACAAATATGCTAATTTCTTTTTTTTTAGCTGCCATTTTGTTCTTTGATATCTAATATAACACTCCCATCAGGATTTAATTTTATTATACAATTCATCTTCTAAAAAATGTATAAACAAATGTCTGTATGTATGTATGTTCACTTAGAATCTTAAACCCTTGGACCAATTTGGACCAAATTTGGCATAGTTACTCTCTAGGATGAGGTGCATAACATAGTCTACCATTAAACCTGGACACACCACTGCTGTCCAAGCACAGGAAGTTTTTCTTAGAAGTTGGGGGTTAATGTATGGATCTTTTTTCATTTGGAATATTCCCCATTAATAAGTCTGGGCAACACCCGATAGATAGTATGTTATAAAACTATCTAACTTTGTCGCATTTCTTTTGGCATTATATTCAAGCCTTTCTATTGATTTAACCCTTTCATTGAAAATTAAATAATTCTCTGGGAATAAAAGTCTAAAAGATATTTGATTTCTTGCTGATTGACATTTACTGAAGAACGGATGACATTATCAAACTCCATTGTAAAAATTACTCAAGAAAAAGACAAAATAAAAACATGAAATTGACATGGCTTCTGTCATGAAATTTTCAGTTGATGAAGAAAAACTATTCGGAATATGAGATGGAGATAACAAATATGCTGATGCTTTAGATGTTATCATTGTACGAGTGAAATAAAAAATGTGGGTCTTATAGATTCATTTTATGCCTACGGAATTGCAGAGATGCTTACCTCAGTGTTAAATAGTTAATTACCTGTTTCTGAAAAGATAAAGACTGCATACATTTTAAATGTTTGGATGTGCATTGAAGTGTAACCGAATCAAGTAGGAAACCCTCACTCCCCCCCCCCCCAATCACCATTGGGTGCGTTCTCCAAGGCCAAGTCTCACATTCATAGATAGCTCTTTTTAATACAAATGTACAACATTTATACTCTCTCCTATATACACTTTTATTCATACAACATTCAAGATTAAAAAAAATTGAGATTTTGAAAACATGCTGAGAAAATAAATAATATAATGAATAGTCAATCCAATATTGGATATAACAATATTGGATGTACCTATCCCATTTTTTATGATTTGGACTAATATTTTTCATGACCATTTCTTATGAGATTTATATAAAGTATTATTCAGTGAAAGAGTGTCTCTGACATGAAACAAGATGTATGGTCATGGAAAATTATGATTTTATTTTTCCTTGCATTTATGTAGCCTATATAATAAAATAAAACAAAGCTAAATAGCCATTTTAAATCATGTTTGGATATATACAGTATATAATACTCATTATGGATTGTAAACAGTAAGTTCAGTAACAAAGATCATGTCATTTCCCAGACTTGCAATTGGTTCTTATATAAACACATGTCTTAAAATGATATTTTGAAACTTTCAATGTTCAGTGAATGTGTGATTGTTATGAAGCAATGGTGAAAGGTTAAATAACTATCGTGTAATATTTAATGATGATTGATTATTATTAATGATTTAACACTGATTTTCAAATGTATCAAACTCAAAAGCTCCCTAAATTAGAGAAGTAAATTGAAAATCTTTCCTAATCCTGATGTCAGTAGGCATAACATTACCCCCTTCCCCCTCCTCCACCAATTTTTTGATTAGCCTTTTATATTTTTTTGATAGTTGTTTTATGATTGTAGTGAAAAAAAAAATATAAATTCTGTACATTTGCTATTTAGTCTAGCAGCTAGGAGAGGTCGGGTAAAACTTTGAGGGTTCCACTAGCCATAGTGGGTAAAAAAAAAAGAATATGTCACATGATCTAACTAGTTATCATTTTTGAGAAATTTCTACCATATTGGAATTTTGTGGAAAAAAATTTAAAAACTTCTTAATATTCAATATGATGTGTCTTATATCATTTTATATGAGTTAAGGTATGCTAAGTTCAAAAAAAGGCATCAAAAAATGGGACATGTGTGTTAGTGTTTATATCACACTTGCAAGTTAAAATTTCCTGATTTCAAGACATATTCCAATTTATCATTGAAATAATACAAAAAAAAATGCAAAACTACTTTATTTATTTTACATTTTGTTGTATAGAAAGTTTTGATGAATATTTTATGACACCTGTAAACCTAATCAAAAATATTTCCAATATTATTATTTTTTTATTTTTTTTGGTTTGTTACTAGTCAATAAATTTCCTTTGTCCCTATCCCATTTTTTATTATTTTATTGAACTCAGTATACCTGAAAACATATAAAATAATATATGACACAACCATATTCAACATGGAAAAATTTTTTCAAATTTTTATTCACAAATAAAAAAACAATATGGTGGAAATTTCTCAAAAATGACAACTAGTCAGACCATGTTACAATTTCTTTTTAACCACTATGGTTAATAGAAATTATCTAAAGAAAGATAATTTCTGCATCTCAATGTTCCAACCAACCTCTCCTATCTTCTATAGGAAAATTAGAAAAATCCACAAATTGATAAGGAAATGGTACTGTGTTCATTGTGCTTATGTGCTAAATTTAAAACTAAAAATGCTAAATATTTTTTTTTCTTCCACTGTAGTGAATCTATAAAAAGGAATATTTTTTACTTCTGGATCATGAAAAAAAAATTTATTCATGTCCAAATATTAATAACATAATTTAACCCANGTGAAAACATTAATAACGTATATAATTGAGACGATTTTCATGCTGCTCCTCTAAGTTCTTATAGGTTTTTGTACCGAAATAATCTAGCTTTTTTTTTTCTTTTCTTTTTAATATAAGTTAGTACAGGTCTAAAATATATCGATAGACTATAAATTATAAGAAAGGGCTTTTCAAATCTGTTATTTTCATCTTAGAAATGCATCATTATAACACATAAAACGTATTATAACAAATTTTACTGTGGTAGACATTAGGCGGCCATTAAGTCCACTTCTTAGGGTAAATGTTTGGTTGCGTATTTACGTGATAAATTGTACTGTGGTGGCAGAGCCTTCCTTTTTTTATTAGGAAAAATATATTTTATTAACATTTGTCTTATAAAAACAAATATAATGAAAAATAATTAAAGCGAACTTAAAATGTATTGAATATTCATAAGAAAAACTGCATTTGGATATAGAAATGTTGTTGACAATAACATGATTGCTTTTGTTTGGTAAGCGCAAAGCTGCATTTGTACACTACATGTTTTTATTGTTACAAATATTTATTTCCAGCATAAAACAAAAAGAACTTCTAAGAAGAAAAGTTAACAAACATTTAAAATTGAAGATGTTAAAATTCTATGTTTGGTCAATTTTCTTATATCGGAAATGAGGAAGTGTGCAAAAGATGGTGAGGGGTTTATAGTCTTTTTGAAGAAGTAAAGAAGAAGAAATGGAACTATGTTGGGCATGTTTTGAAAAGATTTGCAGGAGTTAGACTAATAACAGCACTTGAAGGAATGACAGAAAGGGAAAAAGAAGATGAAGACATAGAAGAGAATGATTGGATGATCTTAATGACTGGGCTAATGGCAGACAATTCTCTATATTAAATAAAGAGCTCAAGATAGAAACCTTTGGTGACCCATGAACATTGAATGCAAACCTCCACCTCAGAGAACACGCTTAATATTTTTTTTTAATGTAAACAATAGTTTTTATTATAAGTATTAATTTTTAAAATATTGGATACATTATACTAGATGCAGAAGTTGTAAAACTAATATTTTGAAGTACCGTAAAGAAATATCTAATAGATTTTATTCATCTAGTATTGTGAATATCGGTGACTACAGCAGTGAAAGTAAATTATACGATTCACTAGAAAATATTTAAAAAAAATTATGATATTGCATCATGGCTCCCTAACTAAAGCTTCACGGCTCCCTGGGGAGTCATGGTCCTCACTCTGAGAAGTACTAATTTAACAAATACAAAACATGTCATGAGAATAGGCTGTCTTTTTAAATAATTATTGCTCTGCTATTGATGATTTACTTATTAGTATTTTTGTTCCTTTTTCTTCTTTTTTTCTTCGTAATAATTTAGTATTGTCAATGTGGAAAGCAATTTTTTTTTTACTTAATACAGCTTTACACTTTCCTTTAAATTAGCCCAATTTTATAAAATATAATATACACAAATGTTATCCATTATTTTTAATTGGAATGTCTAAGTTTTTCTTTGTGAATTAATGAACTAATAAGAAGATCTTGTGTGTCAGTAAATAGATGGAAATTATGGGATGTGTAACTTTTAATGAAATTTCTACGTTAGATTTACACCCATCTTTTTTAATTCACCAGCTTTGCTTTTTTAAAAATCGCCTGTAAGCAACAAAAAAAAGTTAAAAATTAAATTAAATGATCCGCTAAATAAGCACATAAGCTGTTGTGGCATAATAAAATTCAAATATAAAAATAAGAAAAAAATATATTTAACATGTCAATCGAAATAATATACTAGGATAATGCTTTCAATTTACATTTTTATTTTATTTTTCAATAGTCTAATACTAACAAAACATGTTAACTTACTAAGTTAAAAATATTCTTTCTTAATTTTTGCCTGTAGAGGTTGTTACATATCAAACCCATCTCTCACTCAACCCTCTAGCTATTTGATTTGGTTGCTTTTATGATGCTGTAAATTAATAAGCATGGAAGCACCACCTACAGGAATGTTTCTGCATCATAGAATTAAGGCTCATTTATACATTTAAGGAGGAGGTCTCCCATCTGTTTTTATCCATCTTGTAAATGTAGATGTGTGCTTAAATTTGTTCATAGTTTTCTGCAGGATGGGTCTGTAATCAATGAAATTTCTCTATACAATAGCCAATCATATTCCCTTTCTTATTTCCAACAGTTGCTATAGTTTTAGTTTTAAGTACCAAAATGAATTTCAATAAACGTCTAGTATTATGTAAAACATTTTTACTTATTTACTGTTTTATGAAAATCCATTTTCAAATACAATGTTTTCAAACAAATCAATTGGGACAAAAACAACAGTGTGCTGCCCTCTACTTAGAAAACTAAGACATGATTGGTTCAATGGCTAACAAGAAAGAATAAATGGGTACATGTGTATAAAAGTTCATTTTTTTCAATGTAATTTCTTTAATTGTGCACGCCTGCCTGAGCTGTGCACACAATTTTATGAAAAGCAATCCATTTTTACGCAATGAAATAAATGCGTAGAAGCATAAATGAAACTTGAGAAATCACTTTAAGTATCAAACTCATTTGCACATTTCATTTCTCTCAACATCATTAAATGTGAACATTTCTAGGTTGGACAATAAAAAAAAAATTGGTTGCTGTTTTATTCATTATCATTCTATTCATTATTGTTCTATTCATTATCATTCTATTCATTATCATTCTATTCATTATCGATCTATTCATTATCAATTTATTCATTATCGTTCTATTCATTAACGTTCTATTCATTATTGCTCTATTCATTATCAGTCTATTCATTGTCATTCNTATTTTTTATTATTATTATGAATATTATGAAATCATTTCCTGTAGTTGATAAATAAATCGAACAATATATTTTTAAAATATAGATTAACATTTTATTATTAGCTTCTATCACTTCAAAAACAAGCAGATGGTAAAGACAAATCTCGATTTCATTACCCAAACTCGCTCATTCGCAAGATCACATTTATTTTATATAAATGTAATAGGCCCATAGGGGCTAAATAATGTAAATTTAACAATTTGTATACTCGTATTTTGTATCATATTGATTTTTTTCAGACAATTATAGTTCTAACAGAAACATGGTTTCTCAGAACTGTGTTACCTCTTTAGAGATCATAACTCAAGGTGGGGGGGGGGGGGAGGTTTACATATTGCTATTACATAAAAACTGCATAGCAAATTAATATATTCAATCATCCAAAACTAAATACTGTTTTATAGCAGTGAACTTACTTCCCCAGATAAAGCTAGTTACTATTTGATTACTTTTAACATGAGTCTTTTCTTCCATTATTAAATGAAATCCACATTTTTGGTAGATTTTAATATCTCTAGATGCTCTCCAAATAGAGAGTTATAATTGAACCCTTTGTCAGATTTCATATCAATCTTATTCTGTCTCAATATTTGATGTTAAAATGCTATGTTTGGTCAGTTTTCCTATATGTATGTGAGGCTTTAACCCAGTAGCGGAACAAATGTGTAATGGGCCCCGGTGCAAAAAAAATATTATGGGCCCCAAGTTTTAAAATTATANATTCTATTCATTATCATTCTATTCATTATCATTCTATTCATTATCATTCTATTCATTATCATTTATTCATTATCATTCTATTCATTATCATCTTATTCATTATTGTCCTATTCATTATCATCCTATTCATTATCCTCCTATTCATTATCTTCATATTCATTATCCTATTCATTATTCTTTTCATTATTGTCCTATTAATTATTGTACTATTCATTGTCATCTATTCATTATTGTCCTATTCATTATCGTCCTATTCATTATCATCCTATTCCTTATCATTCTATTCACTATTGTCCTATTCATTATCATCCTATTCATTATTGTCCTATTCATTATCAGTCTATTCATTATCGACCTATTCATTATCGCCCTATTCATTATCATCTGATTCATTATCATCCTATTCATTATCTTCTTATTCGTAATCATCCTATTCATTATCGTCCTATTCATTATCCTCCAATTCATTATCGTCCTATTCATTATCGTCCAATTCATTATCGCTCTATTCATTAACGTTCTATTGATTATTGTTCTATTCATTAGCGTTGTATTGATTAGCGTTCTATTCATTAGCGTTCTATTCATTGGCATTCTATTCATTAGCATTCATGAACATTCTATTCATTAGCGTTCTATTCATTAGCATTCTATTCATTAGTGTTCTATTCATTATCACTCTATTCATTATTATATGGTGACTTAAAGGAGAAAAAAAAACAGACTAAAATATAATCAACAACTAAACAAAATAATCTTGAAATCATCTTTCCCTCTGATTAAAATAATTTTATCACCTTTTTCTTTGCAAAATGCTTAGGAAGATTCATTTTGCATCCATAGTCTTGAAACATTATATTCCTTACTAAAGTCAAATCTTGACAGATACCTCTAATTTTCTTTTCTTTATTTAGCCAGATATTTTTTTGCCATTGGCTAAAATTCTTAAAGTACTAAGTTAATTGAAAGGAATATTATACATTTTAAATATTAAGAAATAATTGCCTTTAATTCTCTGTCTAGACAGTTCATTTATTCTATTTATGTAAATTTAAGCCAAAGTTATGATTCTGTACTTTCAATCAGACAAATGAAAAATCAAACTTTAAAATAAAAATTTATAAAACTAAAATAATGGAATTTTAAATCAACTATTTTATTATTCAATCGATGTAAAAACAAAAAAATCAGTCCTAATTTGTTTTTTTATATATAATTCCAAAAATCATCATTAATATGCAAATAACAAAAGGATGGGGGAGTTTTGCTTTACTACAAATATTTGGGTGATTCCTTTTTTGGATCATGACTATTATTATGCTTTGAACTGAATTAAGTTTAAATAATGTATATTTGTATTTCTATTAATCTTCACTTTTATGTGTTTTCAGTTATTTTTGGTAAACTTATTGGTACCCCTACCCCAATGGTTTTAAAACTTAGATGCTAACCCCCCTCCCCCTCATTTTTTTTTTTAATTAAAAATTTATAGCAATATTAATTTTAAAAATTTGATATTTACTCTATTTATTTTACCTTTATTATTCAAAAGTTAAACTATAAACATATTTGTTTTATTATTATTATTATTATTATTATTATTATTATTATTATTATTATTATTATTATTATTAATTGATTAAATTTAAATTATTGAGTGTTTAGAACAACCATGGGCAACAATATTTTTCCATTTGGGCGAAATTGAAAATATATAATTTTCCATTATGTGTTGAAGCTAGAAAGAAAAGAAAGAAAAGTCATATTATGACTCTTTTTTTCTTCTTACTTTTCTTTCTTCCTTCATCACATAATGATGTCACTTCTGGTTTAGACTTTACCCATTTCTGGGACAATCTAGGTCAAAGGTCACTTCCAGTCCAAGATGGCTAACTTCCGTCTCCAGGTTTTAAAGGTATTAGAGGTTTATATACCCATATTTCGGTTTACGTTGGAATTTTTCCCATTCCTGTTTAAGCCACTTCCAGTTCGTATTAGTCACTTATGGTTTTTTTTTTTCATTTCTGGCTTTTTTGAGGTCTTTTCCAAGATGGTGGCACTTATGGTTCCAGTTTTAGATGGACATTTTCAGTACGTGTCTTTTTCAAAGTGGCAGACTTCCACTTCTTATTTGTCACTTCTGATTACTGTTGTATTTCTAGCCCATCCAAATTGTTTCAAGATGATAGAATTTACAGTTCCAAATGTCACCTTGTGTTCCTGGAACCACTTTTTGTACACTAGGTAGTTTTGTATTTCATGGCAGTACGGTTTTTTTAAAAAACTGTATCATATTTGGATAAAAAATAAGAATTTTAGATTTAAAGCTCTAATTTATAACAATAGAAATATGATATAAATAAGTTATTGTTACATGTTTTCAGACAGGTGTGTTAATTGATTTAAACACTGAAAATGAGAACTAAATATTATAGAAAGATGGGATTGGCTTGTTTTTCATAAAATATTAACTTTTTTTAAATTGTCACTATTGGTCTATGTATTATATGTTTTGTCTCTGTAGTAGGCAGGTGCTATAAATTCTTATATTTTAGAAGTTTATAACCTATAAATATTTTAACTATCCAAAACAGTCTGAGTTAAATGATGAAAACCCCAAGTTGATGTGATAAATGGTTCAGGAGATAGCAACAAACCCCATATTGAAATGAATATTATGAATATTGGAAAACATAGAACTTGATAGAATCTCTATTTTTACTTATTAAGCCAACTAGAATAAAATAGAAATGGTAATAATGAAACATAAACAAGATGCTTGTATTTGACTAATCTTTCATTATAATACAAATTATTATTTATTTCTACTTTTTTAAAGCAAAACTTTAAATTTTATATAAGGTAGCCTACTTTTATGTCATGCATTTACCTTTCACAATTTGATTTATAAACAAATCAATTCTAATTATATCGTAAATACAACTTAATTCATGTAAAGATTGGCATTATTTAACATAACAGCTACTGCTACTGCAATCTAATGTTTCCAAATGTAATTTTTTACCAGAAAAACTCTGTTTTCTGATAATAATGGAAATAAACTACAATTTCAATGAAATGTAGAAACATCCAAATGCTGTCCGGAAATGGTTAATAAAAAGAAGTAGGCCAACACAAACAACAGTGCACTCTGTTATATTAAAAAGACATTGTGAAGTCTTTCTCAATAATAGGTTGATCATCAGACAGTAGGCATCACAAAGATAAATATTTGGAATCAAAATACTATTTCAAATTTGATGACAGAAGTTGGATACCTATTAATTTCATATTTAAAGTTTTTTTTTTTTTCATTAAAATAAAAAAAAAAATATTTTATTGAAAATAAAAAAAAAACACTCTAAATAAGAAATTAATAGGTTTTCAACTTCTGTCATCAAATTTGAAAAAAGTAATTTGATTCCAAATATTTATCCTTGTGAAGTTTAATTTCCGATGATCAAGCTATTATTATGAAAGATTATCATGATGTCTCAACACTTTTTTGATTATATTGGTTTTTTTTTTTATAAGGAATAAAAATCTTTTTAATATAAATGAGCATGCTGTTGTTTGTGTACTACTTCTTTTTGTTATAATTTCAATATTAAACAATGTAGAATAAACCATTGAAGTGTTACAGAAATTATCAAAAAATCTGACATAATATCAATACAAAAACAATAAAAATATCCCACTATGACAGAACTGACATTGTTATAAAAATAAAATGTATTTAAATTCATTTTTTTAAAGGTACTAAACCCAAACTGGTCATCTCTTTAGGGTGATGTCACTCTAGCATGTCACAGGTATTGGTTCATCATGCTTGTTACAGGGATCTAGTGCTAAAATGTTATCAAAATTGTAATATCGTTGTCATTTATAGTACAAAGTAAAGTTATTTGTAATTAATTGTCAGTTAATCTGAATTCAGATTTAATTTAATTATGTTTTATGTACAATAAAAAGTCTTTGTTTGATATAAGTTATTTGTAGTTAAAATTTCATCGTTTCTATTTAAGAACTGTTCCATGGATCAGCCAGGCTGCGTATGTTAATTTTCTCTGAGCAGAGCTCGGAGAACGACCACTACGTCATGGAGAACTGACCGAGAACATCCGAGTTTGAGATAATTAACATCCGCTTACCTCCATTACAGAGCATGAGTGCGTGTGCATTTTAGACACAGGCTGTGTTTTTTTTTT
>PXIH01S0002721.1:17445-31462 GCA_003024985.2 Euperipatoides rowelli | reverse complement strand
GATTGTTTGAAATTTTCTTTAGTTTTGGGATCACAGTGATATTATTTTCAAGATCTATCAAGCGATTCTGAAATTTTGACTTTCAGGTAGCATAAAACATTTAGGAATAAACTTATCCCTTTTTCAAATCAGAATGCAAATTTCAAAAATCAAAACCAAAAAAGTACAACTCCAACAAGAGAGAAACAGCAATGGAAAATGTAAGATTAACTGGCTTTTTTTTTTATAGCCGACATTAAGAAAAAAAAATAATTAAAAAAAATTTGTTAGCTGGAAATAATTACTGTTTAGATATTTAAATTCCTGACAAAAAATAGAACGAAGAATACTATTTCAGTTTTTTTTTTATGCGTTCTAGATTTTCAATTATTTAACATTGTCTTATAGGCAGTCTTGGGGAGTAAATTTTTAAAAGTAACGAATTACTGTAACAAATTACTTTTTCAAGTAACTTTGTAACGAATTACATTTTTGANAGAGTAACTTGTACTCATGATGAATACAAAAATCGAGTACTTTTACTCAAGTTACTTTTTTTAAGCTATGTTCAATTTCATTACATAAAAATATTTACATTTAAAAAAAGCGAATAGCTTTTTATTATTATTTTAGTCCTTCAATTTAAATTTCTCTCTAAAACCAACAAATTTAGAAGTTTTCAAAGAACGCTAAACATATAAAAGTTGAAATGTTATCAGTGTGAATGTTATGAACTTTAACCTTTATAACCAAGAACAGATTTTTAAAAATTAAATGTCTTCCTTTTGTATAGTTTATTTTTATAATTATCAAATAATAGCAATTAAAATAATTGGTTATTTAATTGATTTTGTTGTGAATACATTATTAAGTGATTTTTTTATTATTTTAAAATAGGCTACGTTTTGGAATAACATAATTGTATTCATAACTCGTCTTTCTTTAGCTATTTTTACTGGTTTTTATGACTGAGACGGACTTTTCAGCTAATTCAAAATTAGTTGTTTTTCATTGATTAAAAAATAATAATTATCTTTATTTTTCAATTTGAAATAGCCAAAACTTTGAATTATCTTGGTCAAATGCCTTCTGATTAGTCTATCCTGCTCTAAATCCTCCCATTTAAATCTATGAAAGTGTTTTCAAATAAGAAAAATTGAAATCATTAAATTCTTACATATTTAGCTTTAAACTGGAGTCTTGGCCTAATAGATTCATTCTTAATTTTAAAATATTGAATGGTTATTGATAAATTTTATTTTCAATAATATTTCCATTCTTTGAATTTAGTAATGCGTGTTTTCTATTAATACATGCATTCATAATTTCAAAGTATTGATTTGTTATTGAAAATAAATTTATCAATAACTATTCAATATGTTGAACTTAAGAAGGAATCTTTTTATCGGTAATTTACGTCTGGTCTGGCGGCCATTTTGAATATTACGTGGGAGAACAAAGCTAAACTCGTCAGAAACTGAGAAAGAACAACTGACATTTGAATACCGGTATATCTATTTCTTTAGGCTAAACAGTACGGTATTTATTAAATAAATTTTATCTTCATAATGTTAAAAAAATATTAACTTTTTTTTTTTTCAGAAGGGGGATTGCACCTCTTCAATATGCCTTAATCAAAACATAAAATAAAAATTACATCATAATGTACATAAATAACTGAGTTTCGCGTTCAGGGACTCGATTATATCAAGAAATATTCAAAAGATTAAGTCTTTAGATTAGAATATCAAACTATTTCAAATTATTTTAAACAAATAAAAAAAATAATTTTACAAAATTACTTAATGGATTATAAATCCTTAAGTAACAATTTCTTAATCATTAATACATAATATAAGTGTACTATATAACTCAGCATTATATTAATATAAAAGAAATCATAAAGACATATTTCAAAGTACGGTAACTTAAGTCACAACTTAAATTAATTAATTATAGCTCATATATTTGAACTAGCATTAACCAAATAATATCAGTCATAAATCTATATACCGCGTTAACTCAACAAAAAGAATGTTTTATCGCCACCTATAATTAACATTTTTTTTAAAAAATATATTTATTGACAGGCCGCTAAATATAAAATTTAGCCTTCAATCCACATCACCACGAATCGTTATTGGCATTCCAGTTAAAAATGTTCCAAAAATAACAGTTTTCTTAATTTTACCAGTATTAAATCATAAATTTGTATTACTTGAAATTTCTTGAATAAAAACACAGGTTTTAATACATTTGAGATTTTTGTAGTTTTAATAGCATTTACTTCAAACAATCTTCTGTAACCATTCAAAGTTTCCATTGTAATAAGGTAGGCTGATTTTAAACGTAGTACCATTTTAATAAATTTAACGAAGCTCTGACGAAAGCTTTCATCAAGTATAATCACTAATATCTTCAACATTATTTTTAACAGGCAAGAACTCTTCGAAGAGTATACTTTATATTTAATAAGAAAAATGAATCCTACAAGGGATATAATGAATCCATGAATGTGATCCAGAGGTAAAACTTTAGTAACTAATAATCCTTCCATATTACAGGTTTTGGGCGGAAAAAGATTAGCAAACTTAAAATTCATGTTTAATTGGAAGATTTTTTATAATTTTCATAGAAAAAAATTTCCATGGTATTGCACCTGTTAAATCCTTAATAATGAATTTCAAGCATTTTTCATTTGTCGTAATTATTATAATATTCAAAGGAAGTACAAATAAAGGTATCAACAAGTCTTACCGCAATATAGGTAACGTTCAACATGCGGTAGGCTATGATTTATTATATCTTCTAAATTGTTATTCCAAAGTAAATACTAAAATAAGAATACTTCCTCCAACATCATAATAAAGAATATATCTCACCTCTGGACACCTTTTCATAAAAAAAAAACTTCTATTTAATATTAAATCATTCTAAAACTACGGACAATTAAAAATTGTTAACTAATCAAGTTGGGCGCTCGAAGCGCCAACAAAAAAAACATTAACTTACTATAATATGTTAGTAAATTGAGAATGGTTTTTTAATGCTTGTTTTGGAGAATGGCCACGCCCCCGATCACATGACTGTTAGAAATTGCATGGGTTATCATGCTCTTTCTCTTATAATAATTGCCGACTCATGATTTTCAGATTAAGTTGCAGAAATTCATTCAAGGTTTCTTTATTATTATTGTTACTATTATTATTATTTAAAACAAAAATGGGACAATATGGGACAAAATATGGAAATAAGGGACAAAAAGGTGTCCCAAATTCCAATAGGCCTAGTTGGGACACCGGGACAGAAGAGCCAATTAAGGTACGTTTTCATAAAAAAACGGGATGGATACGAACCCTATACAGTAACCATTTTTTAATAGTTTTAAAATAAAACGTTATTAAAAGTTATCTTAACCTTAAGACTACATTAACCCTATCTCCAACTTATTTGAAAGAAATTTGAAAATCATAAATCGTTAACTTTTAACAAACATAAAAGTGATAAAAACAAGCCCAAGATTTTGGAAAAATGAGAATTTACTACTTTCCATAAGTAAAACTAAACATTTTCAAACCAGAAATAAGACTTATGGTAGGACTATGTGCTTCAAAGTTAACACAATTACAACCCCAAAACTTTATAAAATTAAAATAAATTTCTATAGGCTACCGTACTAAATAAGAACTAGCCTACATAACAAATAAAAATTTAAACTTACCGGTACAATTAACAATGGGTCAATATTAATTATATGAATGTTTCAATTACGCATGGTCTTAAAATCCAGACATAGAATTAAATTATTGATACAGTAAATAATTCTGGATGGTCAGCCATCTT
This sequence comes from Euperipatoides rowelli, assembly GCA_003024985.2. NCBI lineage: Eukaryota > Metazoa > Onychophora > Udeonychophora > Euonychophora > Peripatopsidae > Euperipatoides > Euperipatoides rowelli. The sequence continues at coordinate 27,640 of PXIH01S0002721.1, read as the reverse complement.
GATGGGGGAAGGGGGGGGGGGAAGTAAACTGGAATGTTCCCGTAATCTCAAAATATTGAATTTTTATTGTCAATTTATAACAATTCAATATTTTGAAATTATGAATGAGTCTACTAATTAACCGTAATTTACTTCTGGAATTGGTGACCATCATGAGGGGGAAAACGTAAACTGGAATCATGCCAAATTAATAAACAATTTACAGTATACTAAAAAAGTTTTATAAATTAATTTTTTTTTTAAATCAGAAATTCTCTCACCTATAAAACTTGTAAAATATTAAGAGATTATATTGACTAATTGACATTACTATGACAGGACAACAGCTCACTATAATGGCAGGACAACAGCTGGCCTCTATTGTTGATAACAAATAAAGTTTTCAGCTAATTCATATCTCAACTGATGTCAAAAGAAAAAAATTGATAGAATTAAAAAAAAAGAATCAGTAGGCTAAACATTATTTCAGTTTCTTTAGCGAAAAGACCACTGGCAAATCACTGGGGCAGTGATTCGTGGAAATATTGATTTAGATTAGTGAGCACAACATTGCCAAATATTGTGTGTATGTTAACATAATGGTGAGTATACTTTACTATTCAAAGCTTGTGAATAAATTACCAATGCCGAATTGCTTTGCAGTCGCTAGAATGTCTATGTAGTCTCTGTAACCAGTTGATCGAAAAGCTTTGAGCATTAGCATACAACATTGTGGGAACAAGCTTGCCATGACTGTATGCCATAAACAGTAAAAGTAATACTATTAACTGACTCGAGTTGCAGCCTAATTTTTCGTTCTATTCTAAGTTATTTTTCAATTGCAATAATAAGTAGAGTCTTTTCACAACCCCCAGATAATTTAGAAGAGCAGTAAGCCCTTCCACCTATATTTTGTTTACATACGACACAGGATTTTGAAAAGGATCTAACAGTGAAAATCCTAATTGTACGATACTCTGGTGAAAGTTTATTGAATCCTGGATCTTTTCAGAATTTAATTTGTTTGACATGTAAAATATATTTTCCAAGCATTGATTATGGAAAACGAAATGTGTGAATTAACGTTAAGTAAAATTGACAAGCTATTGGCCTTTATTAATTTGTAGGAATTAAAACATTTGGTTACAGTAAGCTTTTATCAGCATGAAGGTTTAGGGAAATATACAGATTTAATTTTTAAACGAATCGATTAGACAATTACCTTCAATTTGGGGGTATGTAAGATCACTTTGTTGTCGATGGTTTGGGATCGTTTTAGAAAAAAACATCTTCGTTAAACATTGTGTAAGCCATTATATTGCCATTTCTGTTCAATACCACCTGGTGTAATTTAGTACAAACACCATGGCTGATATCGGGAAGTAGTTAGTTTATTTTGGGGCTAAATAATTTTATGTGGACTGATTTTTTTATTAAAATTGATTTCTTCGTTTTTTGATGAAGGCAGGATTTTGAGGTTTTTTGATGAAACCTCCCACAAAATCCTGCCTTCATCAAAAAAACCAAGAAATCAATTTTAATAAAAAATCAATACCTGCTCCAACGATATTTTTTGGGCTAAATAATTTTATGTGGATTGATTTTTTTATTAAAATTGATTTCTTCGTTTTTTGATGAAGGCAGGATTTTGAGGTTTTTTGATGAAACCACCCACAAAATCCTGCCTTCATCAATTTTAATAAAAAATCAATAACTGCTCCCCCGATATCAGCCGCGGTGTTTGTAATAAAATACACCAGGTGGTATTGAACAGAAATGGCGATATAATAGCTTACACAATGTTTAACAAAGATGTTTTTTTCTAAAACAATCCCAAACCGTCGACAACGAAGTGATCTTCCATACCCCAAATTGAAGTGATTGTCTAATCTATTGATTTGTTAAATTAAATCTGGATATTTCCCTAAACCTTCATGCTGATAAAAGCGTAACGTAACCAAACTTTTCAGTGANTAAATTTCGATTTGTTTTTAAAAACTAAATTTTCTTAAAATAAAAGTTATGCCATTGTAGAATGGATCTAAATAAATTAAGCAACCTGTTCTTGTGAGTCATAAACCTAATTACATTGTTAATCTCCTTCCACTTATGATATTTTCTTCCAATAAAAAAACAGCTAATCTAATTTTTTTGAATAGTTTTAAAACAATCATATTTGGTTTATTTATTTCTATACAAATTCTATTGAGATAAGAAGTGTATATAAATTGAGCCATTTTTTTTACTTTAAAATGCTGTGTAAAATTTTAGTTTAATTAATATATTTTAATGGTGGTCCACTGGACTTCTTCCAAACAATTATAAGTGGTCACTAGATCATTTTAGTGGTCTCAGATCAAAGGAGCACTGCTAAATTCATGCATTATATAAGATATTAAATAAGTATTATATGAAATATTGGATCTATTTTAATTTTTTTTAATATACCATACATACATATTTATGACCCGGTCCACATAACGTGAGTCTATGATTTAATCAAGTTTACCAAACGCTGTCTGCCCTCCCATTGATATTCCTCTAAACCACTTTGCAAGCAAACCTCACTTTTCAATATCAATCTTCATGTCCAACCATATTTTTCCAGGTCTCCCTCTAGGTCTTTTTCTCCCTACCACCAATTCATGCGTATTCTTGGTCACTATTTCATCCTTTTGATGTTATCTCCATTGTTTCTCTTACACTTCTCACCTCCAACTGCTCTCTCACCATGGTATTTTTAACCTTCTCCATTCTGGTTTTACCTGCTATACTTCTTAAAAATTTCATTTCCCCTGCCTGCATCCTACTCCACTCCCTCTCTGCCATTAGCCATGTCTCAAATGCATACATAATCACTGGAAAATAATATGACTTACACATAAATTTTTTACTTGCTGTGGTAGATTTTCTTTTCCCACAACTGTGCCAAACATCCTGGAAATATCTTTCCCCTCTATTCAGTCTATTTCTTATCTTCTGGTACATTTTTTCCATCCATTATAACATCCACTCCCATATAAGTGAATTATTCACCTCCGTAAGCACGAAACCTTTCACCATTATATTTTTGTATGCTGTTATCTTTTCCTATCGCCATCATTTCACTTTTTTCCAGACTAATCCTTAGTCCATATAATTTCTTTGTTTATTTCACTCATCCAATTGGGCTTGTATTGTGTTAACCTCCTCACCCCAATTCATCATATCATCTGCAAAGATCATAAAATTTGCCNCCTCATGTAGCTTCTTTTAACCTCTCATCATATATTATAACATTAAAAAGAGCCAGTGAAAATACACTCCCTTGTTTAAGCCCCAGTCTAACTTCAAACCATTCTGTATTTCCTGCATTTGTTCTCACTCAACATTTGTGAATCCTATAAATCTATATTATCCATATTGATTCCCTTGAAATGGAGTCATAAGCCTTTTCAATATTAATAAACACAATTATTAGCTTCCTATCATAATCCCATTTATTTTCTACAAGTTGTCTCATGGCAAAGATTAAGTCTACTGTACTCCTTCCTGGATGAAATCCATGTTGTTCTTCACCCATTGATTCTTCTCTTCTTTTTCCAATTTTGTTTAATATAATTCTTTCAAACGTTTTGCACATTGACACTCATTTCTCTATAGTTTTTGCAGTGTCTTTGGATACCTCATGAATCTGCTGGACCTAGTGTTTTTCCAATCTCATTGTTTTAAGAGTACACAGATGCACCCTCAAATTCATTCATTGTAATGTCTTCAAGTTGTCATCCATATCTTCTAACATTTTCATATAATCTCCATTCAAAATATATCTGAAATAGTCCTCCCACAGTTTCCTTTACTCATCCAGCCTCTTAAGTGGCTTATTACCCATTGCTCTTTATTCTCATTGATCCATCTAGGCTTCCTTTTGCTCCACATCAATCTATAAAACCTCTTCTTATTCTCAAAATCATCTTCCAATTTTCCGTTGAATCTCTCCTATGACTTCTGCTCTTCCATCAAAATCCTTTTACATTATCTTTTTTTTAATACACTGCTCTCTCTCTTTCTAAGCCCATCCAATTCATTCTTTTTTTTGCTCTTCCAACAACTCTTCCATGCCTGATTCTTTTTTTCTCACAGCATATCTGGTTCTTTCATTCCACCATTCTGTTTATTTTTTATGTTTTCTACTTGATGTTCTACCATAGACCTTTACAACTATCTCTACAAATGTATTCCTAAACATACCCCACTCTTCATCCACTCCATTAGTTCCACCATGTGGTAGCCTAACCTCTGAATTATTAACTCTTTAAATTCCTATAACATCTCTTACTCATTCAATTTTTACTTCCAGTACTTATTTTCTTTACTTCTTTGGTCAATTTCAATCTACTTATAATCAGTCTAATATCTGCATTTCAGCAACCTATGATCACCATCCATATCAAGACTAGGAATTGCCTTAACATCACTCAGTCTATTCCCCATAATCTATCAACTAATAAGTAGTCAATAACAGATTATATTTCAATCCTAACTGAATCTGTCTGACTTTCACATCTTTTGAAGTCCTGACCTATTACCAATTATCAGACTATTTCTCTGACACAAGTCCAGTAGTCTAAATCTTTCTTCATTTCTATATCCATATCAAAAGGCACCATGTACCTCTTCATATCCAGTTCAATCCTTTCCCAATCTTGCATTGAAATCTCCCATCACCACATTACTTTTATCTAAGATGTTCTTCAACTGTAATTTAAACCCCTCCTTTTCTTCAATTGAACATCCCATTTGTGGGGCATATACCTGAACAATTTTAATGTTGCATCTTTGTCCCTACAGATCAATATGATAATTCTATCGGAAAAATGTTTCACTTCTTCAATGTCATTCCTAGATGCTCCTATTTTGCACTCCAGTATAGTCCATATCCTTCTCTAATTTCCCAATCACTTAGCCCAAATATCCTAAGTTCCATAATTTGTATGACTTCATCTGCTTTTCCTGTCAACATTCAAATATTCAGTGATCCAACTCAAAGACTTTGGAGGTTTCTAGCATCTTTAACCTTTTTATCCTTCCAATTATGAGGCTTAGTTTGATTATTGAAAGTGATTTAAAATCCACTACTGACTTGCTATGCTTGGTGTAGCTTCACTAGAGCACCTTAGCCATCTATTTCTGGGTTTACAAGTGTTCTTAAGTACCTTGACGGTGCCATAGATTAGTATCCCAGTTGTGCATCACCCTGACTAAGCAGTCCCCTACTTTGATGTTATCCGTCTCCTACGACTTGGACGTGATGGTGGCCTTTTTGAAGACTTTTTTTAATATATTTTTCTAAAATAAAGTAAACTGAATATTCTTTTTGCATTTTTTATTTGATTAATGACTTGAAGTTGCTGTTCTTTCGAAGCATACGTACGTCAACAGGAGTATGGTACTACTGTAAATATGTCCGTACTGATGAGGGTCCGTAAACTGGGGTATGCCTGTATTTAATATACTGTAAATGCATATGAAGATTTGTTGATGTTTTTAAAAAAATATGTGACATCACATTTCATCACCCCCAATCGTCAAATTTATTATAACTCCCTCCCCCTCCCATTATCAAGAGATGTAGTTTAAACAAATTTTTCCTATTTTGTACCCCTCCCCTCACCCTCTGCCTCTTATTACAACTCTTCATACAATTTAATACCCCTATATGACATTACGTCACAAATTTTGACCCCCCCCCCTCCCCCACAAAATAAAATAATTTAACTATCTCACTGATACAGTTTGTCTTTATCCATTTTATGTGGGTGAAAAAAACAAAAAGAAAAGCTTTTGCACATAAGTAACATTTTGAGTCACTTATGCCAACCCACTTTAAATAAACCCTCTATATTTGTGGGTACTATGGCTACTAGATAGTTGTTTGGCTACTAAATACTATAATATATGTAATGCATATCACCTTATTTGTGATGCATGTACACACACACATATAAAAAAAAATTCTGAGTTGTTGTATTTTATTTATTTTATAACTAATTGACAGGGACTTTTTCACGGGAGGTCAACATTGGCATCTACCCAGGGCAGCAGTGAAGCAAGGGGCAGTTGGGGAAAATATATTTATTGTGTACCATATATGAAAAAAATGTTTATTACACCATATATGGATGGTGAACATTCATGATGCACAGGTCTACATCTACAGACATTTGTGCAGCCAAACAACAAAACTATAAAAGCTCATACACTAATGTTTAAACAGTAGCCTAATTATCCTTATTGTAAGATGATTCTAATTCTGAATAATAACATCGTCAATTAATTTAAGTAAAGTTTAAAAAAAAAACACATTAATAACGGAACTTAACTTATTGTTTTATAACTCTTATTGAAACACATGTTCCCTCAACTTTCATAGCGAAAATCTCTTACAATTTCTTTGAAGTCCACCTTTCTCATAATGTCACATTCTATTGACATAATTGTTAGTGAATTGAATCTGTCTTGAAGTGTTGTATATCTTAAATGGTTCTTAATGTGTTTGGAAAAGGATCGCTCACCAGTCGCATTAGAGCATAACAAACAGAGATTATATTCTTCAAGAAATTACTCTATTTGGAAATATGCTCAGCGACTCATGGTCTATAATGAAATCGAGAAGGGAACTTGCTGTTAAGTCTGTTTTAGTAAAGTATATCAGTGAGGCAAAGTGTCGGAATTGTTTAATTTCATTCAAAAGACTCTCACCCACATCAGTAGGGTATGCCTTAATTAATGCCTGTACCGTTACTTCAAATTCTTCATTGTTACTTAAAGTTGTGAAAGCCATATATAGGAAAGCAAATTTTTCATCAACTCTTTGTACCCATAAGCTGCTTCGAAGTTCATCTTAAAAAGAGCAACATGTTTTTAGTTTATTTATTTTTTTGGTAGATCAGGAGTGGGGGAGGGGGTGGTTTTCCAATAATTGCCCAAGGTAGCATTTTACCTAAAAAAGGCACTGTAATTCAGTATACATCAATAAGACAAAAAAAACAAAACAACTAAGATAAGTCCTTAGCTCAAGGATGTGTTTGAATAAAATAATGTTTTTTGATAACGACACCATAATTTTGACACATTAATTTTTACGGTTAAATACAGCATTAGAAAACACAGTTAAAATATTATTCAGGGAATTACCTAGAAATGTTTTATAATCTTTTTTTAATATATATTTAATTTACTGTTTACGCAGATGATGATTTGTCGAATTTTTGGAAGGAATTATGACATTACAAAACCCCAACCATCCACAATATCACATATTGTCATGATTATTCTATACACCCCATTGCCACGTGACATAGTGTTTGGATGACCCCTTATCTGATCAATGATTCCCCCCCCCCGCTCAAATTCTATCCTAGATTGAAAGGGTTAAATAAATAAAAAAAAAATTTAAATCTAAAAAAAATAAATAAATAGACTTAGGTAATAGAATTATAAGAGTTAAAACATAAAGATAATTAGAAACATAAAAGTAGAAGGTAATATTAAAGGTGAAATAATCCAGGCTATTCTCTCTCTCTTCTCTAAGATCTTCTATAACTAAACAAAAATTTTATTAATAAAAGTGTTTGAATAATTGAACCATTTAAATGCATTTTGCAGATAGTGGCATGCTTTAATGGATATTTAGCATTAGCTGAGGAATTATCTGTCAAACGTATTTGTGTACCCATTGGCCCCTTGTGGGCCATCACTATATACAATTGTCTAACCATATCTGTCCTCTCTAACCTTTCTTAGAGGATTAAACACACAGAGGGTCTTAGAAACTTAGCTGTAAAACCTGAGATATAATTACAAAAATGAATTATGGACTGAATTCTTTTTTCTTAAGGATACCATTCAATGACAAATGACATTTTAAAAATATAAATTGTTTAGCCCATCCATAAAAATAATATTCTTTATCCATTGATGATAAAATAAAGCTAATTTACTTTATGTTAATGTTCCTGTTGAAAACACATTAAACCATGGCCATAAAATTGGGCATGGGAGCATTGTAATGGGACATTTAAAACGAAGAAATAATTTTACTTGGACTAAATTAAATACTGTACCTTGCCAGTAGAATAACAGATTTTTACCTACAGTAGGCTATTATTTCACAGTGTGCAGTTGTTGTTTTTTTTAAATTTATTAATTTTAGGAATGTTTATACTGACTGGCTATTTAATGTAACAAAAGTAGCAACAGATTATGAATAAATACTGTATTTATTAAATATATATATTTTTTTTATTACTGCTTTGGTGACCACTACTGAATTCACTGAGAAACAAAGTCTGGGCCAAACCATAATGCCCCCACAACTCAAAAGTTGTGGGGGAATTATGACACATTGCATTAAGTTTTTTTTAACATTCACCCCCCCCCCTTCTCCCACACACACACAACCCCTAATGTAACACACAATCCTGACACATTGCAAATCAAACAGTTCTTACTTCTTGGTATTTTTCACCATGTGTTTATGTTTCTTCACTTAGTCTACTGCACTCTTCACCCTGAAATGTTAATTACAGGTGAATGGGGGGGAGACATTACTTATGGTAATATAATATATTGATAGTTTATTTTTTGTTCATGGTTAATAGGCTATTCAAACTAACCATTAGTATAAAAATATCTGATGTGGATAAAAACAATTTGAAATTAGTGGTAAAATAATTTTCATTTACGCTATAACCAGCTACTAAACATACTGAACATTCTCAGAATGATATTTAGTAATCTATATCTCAAAATATTAGTTTTCACTTTCTGTTTTTTTTTTTTGGTTTGTGTATGAAGCAAACAGAGCAATGCAACATTAATTTGACCAATTAAAGATTGTCTTTCGCACAAGAAATGGATGAAACATTTAAAGCCACACTATGATCGTATACTGTAAGTCAAATATTTTCTCTCATATGTCCAGTCAACTACTAACTCCAGGATCAGTTCTTTTCTGGTGGTATACCAGATATATACACCTCTCATATACAAAATAAGTCAGTAGGCCTACATAGAAACCATATAAGCCACACACATTTTTTTTCACATGCCCTTACTGTCAACTGATAACCCCAGTCTCAGTTATTTTCTGGTTGTGTACCGGCTATACACACTTCCCATGCAAGAAAGCAAATCTTCACAGAAACCATCATACATCATGTTCTCATGACCAACTCCTAACTCAAGCTTGTTATTTTCTAAGGGTATATATCGGCTATGCACACTTCTCACTCAAAATAAGCAAATTTACACAGTCTAAACCATATTACAAGTAGAGATGGGCTGATTAAATGGCCGATTAATCTAATCGGCTGATTATCGAGGTAATCGGTAAACAATGATTAGTCAGCCGATTAGTTATAATAATAATTAACAAAAACAAGGCATTAAAATGATTTAAAAAGATATTTATTTCAAAATGAAAATAAAATTAATATTGTATCATATAAATATTAATTGCAAATTTGCAATTTGCTATATGAATTATTTAATTTATTGATTGGAAACAAAATAATTAGAAAAATAAAATATATGACTCAGTCTGAGTTTTAGATTTTACTTAGTCTAGAGTTTTAGAGAAGAGTCGTATGACTCAGTAATCAGTCACTAGTCATGTTCATTCAATATTTAAAGTAAATTAAGGGTATGTTGCTGTGAAGGAACAATAGTAGGTCAGAATTGACCGACAGGAGATGACTTCTTTTTCCTTCACATATACAGTATCATCTATGGAAGAGAACATTTGTTTACTGTTGACACTGTTCGAAGGAGTGGAAAGATATCTTTTGCCAATAATGTCCAAGTTTGGCTGACAGAACAAAATCTTTACGCTGATAAATTAAAATGTTCTAATATGTTTACAAAATAAAATGTTCTAATATCGCCTGATTTAGCCTCAGAGAGTAGGCCTATAGCTTTTAATGTACTCTCTTGATTGGAAAACAGTTCTTGACTATGCGCCTTGATTTCAACAGCATAAGATTATCATCAATTGAAATGTCTGTCTCTCTTCTCTGGGACATACAATAAACTTATTAAAACTTTTTGTTTAGGCTAGGCTATATAATCTAAAACTGGCTAATTATGCAGTCTAGAAACATGGTTTTCTTTTGATAAGGGTCAAGATTAAAATGAATGTATTTATTCATTAAAATAAATTGAGTAGAAGAATTTA
>PXIH01S0002703.1:21106-32425 GCA_003024985.2 Euperipatoides rowelli | reverse complement strand
TTAAAATGCATAAAAAAAAAAGTTATTTAAAGATAAAATTAAGACTAATGCTATCCTCAGTCTGAGATTACAAATTGAAACTTTCACATTTAGGGGGTTCTGAGATTACTTTGATGATGAAACAGTTTCTTTGAAATGATTTAACATATAAACAGTGGTTAGTACAACATGTATTAAAGGTCATTTTGATTTAAAAAAGAAATTGGACCATAATAGCACAAAGGATGAATTTGATTATTATTTTTTTCAATATTTAAACACTTAGTCCATAGGATGTCCAGCTTTAAGCTGACAAAGATAGCAAATATTCTATAGATAAATATAACAAGCTGTATTCATTTCTAGTCTATGGCATCACAAAATATCTCCCCTGGTGTATACAGTGTTTTAAGGGGGAGGAGCTGAAGACAATTATTTTAAAAATTGAATTGTAAATAACTATTTTTTTTATTTTTTTTTTTTCTAGTGGATATTTATTTTTAGTAAAAATCTTTGAAAATCAATAGTTAAAAAAATTAAAAAATTAAAAATTATGTTAAAATAAAAATAGGCAAATTATTGATTGTCAATGTTACAAAAAACTGTTTTAATGATTTTAATTTTATTTCAGCTATTTTGATAATGTCCTTCGGGGTTTGATCGAGCAGTCTTGATGACCGACTTGATCTTCCAGCATCACTCGTCTAGTCAGTAAAAAGCTATTTTTCTATAGAGTTTTTTTTTTCTGATATAATTTCATTCATATTTATTCAAAATTATTTTCTATTAGGTTTAATTAAAGTTATTGATTGATGTGGGTTTCTGTTTACAAATAATGATAAGTTCATATCAATCTAAATTAATTCCAGTAAGCTATTTGTNAACAAATAACTGCAAATACAGTCAATTTATTTTTTAAAAAAATTATCTTGATAATATTTTTTTAGTATGAAATAAATTTGTTTTTTAATAACAATATTTTTCCCAATCATATGTTTATTAGTTCTAATTGTTTTTTTTTTTTAATCCATTTGTATCATAGTGATATTTTATATATTTTTTTATATCTAATGTATTACCGTCTTTTTTTACTTCTAATCAATTGGCTGGTGAATTGTGTCACATTCAAAAAATAAGCTACCATACGTTTAATAAGACAAATTCAAATTTATTAAATAACACCTTTATTTTTGTTTTAATTCGTTAATATATTTTCAAATGACCCCCCCCCCCCTTTCAACTGTCCCCTGCCCCTATATTCCCCTCCCCGGCTGTTGGAACAAATATGTTGGGTCACTCATGGTTAGTTAAAAAATTAGTGAGTCCCTGCTGTAAAAGGTTGAGAACCACTGGCCTAGATCAAACAGATTAAAGAAACTGTTTTATTTATTCCTTAACTAACATCCATTATTATGATTTTTTTATTATTAAATTTTATTATTTTACCTAAAATAATATACTATGACATTTTTTTCTTATAATTTTATAATCAAATAGAAAAGGTTACAAAAAAAAAAAATAACAATTACAAAATAATATTTTTATTATTATACACTATTATCCACGCTTAAAAGTATAAAATAACTTAGTTTTATAGGCTCACAAATTGTATCAGATTAAACGTGCAAAATAAAATGGTGGCAAGTATTTGTGTTTCTCAGTTAAATATTTCTCCCTCTTTTGTTTTTCACACTCAATTGATACAATTGTGTGGTGGGTTTAAACTTATGTGCTTATAACTAAAAACCTAGGGTGTCAATCACTTTTAAACTTAATATATTATTTTAAAGCATGTCATGTGTATGGGCAGAGGGGGGGGGGGGACTGAAATTACTTTACTAGAATCATCATATGAGCAATATTCTTTTTTGACTTCTGCTTATCCTAACCAAGAGTCTTTTATTATTTTATAGGTCAGAGAATCCAAACTTAATACAATGTCATTTAATTGTTACCTAGCATAAACATTAGGGCATACTGAAAAAACGTTTTTTCGGAATTTGATTTTGAAATAGTGTGAAAAAGATTTTTTTCGACCTCCTTACTAACCATAAATAAATATTTTAATTTTCAAAAATATCTTCATGCTCCCCCACCACTCTCAATTTCATAAAATTTCAAAAATTTACACCTTTTTCTCTGAAAAATGAAAAATATAATTTTTTATTTTTTTATTTGGAATATTGTGGAAATGTTACAATGTACATGTTTTAGTAACAATATAAAATTATTTTCATTTCTGATAATATATTCATGCTCCCCCACAAATACAAAGTATTATAACCTTTTTACAAAAATGCCTTGCTTAATGCTTATTGCCCAATGCCTAAAGTAAATGAATGAATATTGGGTGATTGTGAATTAATTAATCAGTTCATGACAATTGATGAATGATAAGTTATGACAGGATTTATTAGAAAGTGCAATTCCTCATACAATAATACATTAGAGTAACAAAACTTGGCATAATTAATAACATAATAGAGAATTCCCAAAATTATGTGAATTTGTGCAAAACTTTGTATTTGATAATTTATTCTGGTCTGTATTTGCTTTTAGTTTCAAAACTACACATTATTTCACATGATTTTATCCCCATCCTTACAAATCCGTCTTGAGCTTTTGCCCCACACACTTTTGAAGCTGCATCAGTTGGAAGTTTTATACATCTCTCCACTACTTGTGTGTGGCAGAGAAATTTATGAAATCTCACTGCTGATATTACTTCTCACGTGTCAGAAGTAATATCAGATATTTGTCCAAGATAACAACAGTAAGAGGAGGCTCTGTGACATGACACAACTTCTAGTTGATTATTTCAGTGTCTTCTGTTGCTTCAAAGTTTATCTGAGAAACCTCAAAACATCGACATGTATCCCAGGAACCTTCAGTTTTGTGGCTTTCAAAATCATTTGAAGACTAAGCTGCCTGATGTGCTTTTGCTCATTAGTTATCATTGCCAAAAGCAAGTTTTATGGATGGGCAAAATAAGCATTCATTTGAATAACTGAATCTACCACAACTTTTAGGTCATTAAGAAACTATCAGGAAAGGTTTGCCTATTGCCACAAATGCTTTGCACCATCTTTACATGATGGATTTAACTTTATTGAAAACCAAAGTGGAGAGAAAACATTCATTATGAATTCAACCAAAGCTTTAGAGTTAGGTGTTTTCTCTGTAACAACATATAAATGTAATATTCTGTTAGCAGCTGCCATCCATCTTGCATGTGACAAATGTCCTGGATGTCGTCTTGGATAATTGATAGAACATTGGCCTGACTGGACAGGTTTAAACATATCCAATAAATACTTTTGGTCAGTAATGAGTTCAATAACGTTGATGTTCAACCATTTGCTTTTTACCTTCTCAAATGGAATCACTAGCAGTTTCTCACAAGTATCTAAAACATTTCCAATAATTCCAGAAAAAGAGATAGGCTCTGTTGTTGGTCCATCTAAGTATTCTATGAGATGTGTCAAAAGAAGGTCATTAGCATGAACTAGGTAAATCAACCACTCCAAAGTTCTCTCGAGTTCTACTTCCAAAATTTGTATTGCACCACCTTGATAGTCCCTGTGACAATAGTGTCATTGCATCACCCCCCCCCCCTTCCTTGGATTGATCCATAAATTCCTGGGAGGCGATTTTCCCCTCTTTGGAAAACAATGTTATAAATTATATTTGGCCACTTTAAGCTCATTTTAGGGAAGGGCGACTCTAGGCTATCTGGTTTAAATCTTCCCATTTCTAATTTTTAATAGTATATAACCTTTTTGACTTAATTCAAAAATTTATGATTTATTGTTTTCCTTTTTTCCCCCTCTCTTTTATGACATCCTTCTGTCCATTTTAAATAATTAATCTATAGTTAAGTTTGATTTAATTTATTTTGTTCTTAGGGAATTATTAACCTTTTCCACTCCACTGTCGAACATAGTTAGACATTTCCTTTTTACAAATTGACAATTGAACAATTACTGTTAAACTCAAAAATGCTTCTAATTGATAAAATTTATGTTTAAAAGAACTAAAATATATTTGTTTTTAATCATACCAAATGATTTTTTTTAAAAAAACTAAAATTAAAATCAGGGGATTTAAAAGAATGCAATCAATGCAATTTTAATTTGGAGTGGAAAGGGTGCTCTTTATTTTTTTAACTCTGTGTTTAACCGTTTACATTGAAATGGGGAATTATCTCCTAATATTATTATATAGGAATATATGCATATGTAGATTTCCATCTCACCTCAAACCTGAGTATTCAATATGATTATTATTTATATGAAAAACATTTCAAAATCACAAATTTCATCTTTATATTTCCAAAAACTAAAGATTTTAAAAAAAATTTCTCTGATTTTTTTTAGTTTGAGTCATATGTAAATTCAGCTGGTGTTGAATTTCTGTCTAAAATAAAGTATAACAATTATTACTATATTTTATTTATTTTATAATTTAAAGAAAAAATGAGGAATTAATTCCATTTTATCAGGATTGATGTGCTTTCCAAACATTATGTATAACTTATTAAAAGTTTCTCCTGTATTTTAATGTTCTATTTATATTTTTCTTCATATTCTGAAAGTTAAAAGTTATTTAATTATATATATATTTTATTACCCTGCTGACTATTAATGTTGTTTTGAGATGGAGCATTTATTTTATGACATGTATTTTTTTTTCCCACAGTCTATTTCAAATTTAAATATTGTAAAATTTGTTTTATTGTTTTCATATTTTTTTAAAAAAAATATTGAAAAATAAGTGAAGTATTTCAAGCATCAATCTGCATGCCCCAATGAACTCATATCTGGTTCAATGGTAGGTGTGATGTCATGACTATCTAATATCATAGTTATGAAGATCAAGGTCCTATGTGATTTGGATGGTTGTGGCACTTCAACAAAAATAATAAATAAATTGAAAAAATTACAAGTATTCCATGCATAAATCAAGGTAATATGTCATCACAGGTGAGTGTGGCACTTTGGTAAACATCATCTCTTAGAAAAATTGAAAAATAATACTATGTAGAAATGGAAGTTAGCCATCTTGGATTTTCTATACCAGAAAGTGACCTAGTGTGCATGAGTGGAAGTGTTACCCTAGATTGGTACAGTATACTGGAAGTCTAAGTCTAAAAATCCTCTATAAATTTAAGAGACAGGAACCAGAAGTCATTTTGAAAAGACCCAGGTTGGGTGAAAAATACCAGCAGTGAACTTGGAAAGACCCAGATGGGGCAAGAAATACCAGAAGAGATGACATAAACACCTCTTATACCTTTAGAAACAGGAACAAAAAGACAAATATCTTGAAAAGACCCAGATTGGACCAGAATTATTGGAAGCAACATCATAAAAACACCTATTGTACCTTTAAAAGGTAGGAATTGCCCTATTTTGTGGAGAGGAAGTTGGCTGTCTTGGACATTCTGGCCCAGGAAGTGACCCTTAATCTGGAACTGGAATTGCCACCATATTGAATTGCGATGTCATTTGCCTATACATGGGTATTAAAAAAATCCCTTATGCTTTTAAGAAACAGGAATAGCAACTCTGCCATCTTGGATTTTTAATGGAATGTAAGTGCTTAACAGAAAGTAGGAAGGGTTTATGATTTCATGACCATAAACACCTCTTATCCCTTTAAGAGAAAGGATCAGGAAGTGCCACAAATTCAGACATCTGGTTTTGATTTTTTATCTTTCTTGTTTAATTTTGTCTTTTATTTTCAATGTGGAAAGTTAGAAATTTCCTTATCTAAGAATATATGAGAATTAAAATTTGGATGTTTTCACTTCCGGTTACAATGACGGATACTACTGCAGCTGAAAATTCACCTGGAAAAAATAATGTTAGAGAATTTATTAATAAGCTCAGAAATGATTTAAGTATGTATAATAAGGTTGTTAGAGATGTAGAAAATTATAATGAAAAATATATTAAACTTTTTTATAGTCTAAAATACTGGAGGGGAATATTTAAAACTGCATATTCAAAAATGAGGTTAATATTTACACTTTATAGTAAACAACGTGAATTCAAAATGGATACGACCGGAATAATACTCAAGATTACAGAAATATTTGGAGAAAATGCTATTGTTGGATTCCCCCCCCCCTCCCCGTAATCATCGGTATATTGGTATAGACTTTGTTTCAGAAGAAATGAAAGAAAAAGTTGAAAAAAAATTTGTTGAATATGAAGGTTACTACATTATCGATGTGCAAAATTAAGAATTATCAAAATATCAGGAAATAAGAGTTCATCGGGCACCTATCAGAGACGATTTTAAAGAAGTGATTTATTTTGACAATTATATTATTTATAACCTTGATTAAAAATGAAATTCATAAAGTTAATGATAAAATATTGTACAAGTCTGGTGTAATTGTATTAAAGGGAATTCTGAAAAATAATGTTATTGAAAGTAGTATACCCTATTTAGTTATGATGAGTTTGTTAACCTATTTGGTTATGATGGGTTCGTTAACCCTATTAGTTGTAGTAAAAGGCAGAGAGCCAATATGCCTCAACTGCAAAGTGGTGGGACATAAAGCGTATGAGTGTGAAGTAAAAAATGTAATATATGTGGAATGTTCGTTAAAGTGGGCCATCTAAATGAGGAATGCAATGTTAATAAAAAAATACACTTATGCTAAGGTAGTAGCTGAAAATGCTGCAAATCCATGAAATACTTTAAAATAAGGATTTTATAGTACACAGTATACAACTACAGAAAATAATATGAAAAATTATTCTAATTATTTGGAATTAAAATAATCAAATCAAATAATTAATCAAGCAACGTTTCAAGGGGTGGGCTTTAGCCCTATCTTCACTAGTGAAGAAAAGGCGCAATTACAACTTGTAGAAAAAGGGCAGCATTTAGATGCTGTTGAAAGCAAGGCAATACAGATGGATACTCACTTAATGGTAGATGAAAAGGGATTAGATGACAACAAGAACATGTTTAGTTTAGTAACAAAGTGGCATAAAAGAAAAAAAGAAAATATAGCAGGAGTGGTAGTGAATAATGGAACGCTAAATGAAAAAAGTGAAATTAAAGAAAGTGATAGTAAGGTAAGAATAGTGCAAGTGGATAACATTATTAATCAAAATATTTTNACTCCGTTGGAGATACAAGATGAAAATAGCAAAGATAGAGATAATAATGAAGATATGGAGTGGGCATGGGGAGATGGTTAAAATAATAGTTATATAAAGAATGTGTTGTGTGAGAATAACAGTTTACTATAGTTTTTATTTCGTATTTGTTTTAATTTCTTGTTGTACATAAGTATACAAAATGTACAAAAACCATATTAAATTATTTAGTGTTTTATCCTTAATGTAAGGACATAAATAATAAAAAGAAGAGTAAAATAATGATTGATATGCTGCATAAATATAATGTACTTGTTATGTGTTTACAGGAAACACATCATCGTTTGAAAATGGACAGCAGTGATATAAGGAAAAAGTTAACGACAAATTATATAGTCTTTGGAAATGTAAACCTAGCATGACATAGTGGCATGGCTATATTGATTGATAAAACTCTGGTGAATAACACTAGATGTTCAATGAATGGGTGAAAGAATAATGATTTTGAAAGTGAAGATCAATGTAGTGAAATTTATGATTCTTAATGTAGACATGCCGTCTTACGAGGATCAAAAAAGAACAATTGAAAAAACATTGAAAACATTGTTAAAGGAAATAGGAAAGCATACATAGTAATAGTAGGAGATTTAAATATTAACACTCAAACAGCTGAAAGGAAGGCAAATTCATTTTTGGAGAAAAATAATATGATAGATGTAGGAAGCTATACCAAAGTTGTGATGGTGCCTACGAGAATAGAGAAGCAATCAGCGAATCAACTAGACAGATTTTATGTAACACCAATTACTGGATATATGTATTCGTTGAAATATTTTGCATTGCTGTTTACAGATCATTTATTAATATTGATAGAAGTTAAAAATGTACCGTATCAGGTGGATACGGATAATAGAATTGGATTGATTCCAAATTGGAATTCCGAGGTGATAAGTTTGATTAATAATAGTAATGAAATATTGAAAATAATGCAAAATGGTAATATTACTGCTAAAGTTAAATGGCAATTAATTAAAAATATTATTTATGAGCTAGCGGTAAAGAAAATTAAGCAAAATGCAAAATTAATTCAGTTAGAAATTGATAACATTGAAACGTTGATAAGCACATATTTGGCAAATGAAAAGGTAAATGCAAATCTAATATTTCAATTGAGATTAAGGTTAGAATATTTGTTTACGCATTCAGCAAAAAATCTAATGCAATAAATAGAAAATCAAATTCATACAATGTCAACAATGCCAAATTGGACTTTGGTGAAATTATTAAAAAAAAAAAAAAAGCAAAAGCTAGTATTAAATGCATTGTAAATAATGATGAGGTCAATACATCTAATCTTCAAATTGTAAGAGCACTGCAAACTGATTTTATAAGATATAATAAGCAAAACTTTGAACAGAAGATGCAAACAGAAAAGTTTAATATAGTGGGAAAAGTTAAAAAGTGCAAATTTTATAAAACAAAAAATATTAATGGGTTAAATAATGAAGAACAGATAAAGTTGAATAATCTTATATCATTAAATGAGCTTCAGTCAGTAGTGAAAAAAAAAAGTAAGAAGAAATCAACACATGGGCCAGATGGCATCTCTTGTGAGTTATATTTTGAAATGAACCAAAATTTGATAATGACACTATAGGAGTATTAATTTTCAATAATTTGATGATACAAAAAAGAAACTATGATATTGACAATCAGCTCTTCAACTCTTATATTATGATTATACCGAAGAAATATGTGATTGGTGATTGGGGGATAGATGTGTCACAATAAAGACCGATAGCTTTGTCAAACGATCAAAAACTGCTAGAAAAGATGATATTATATAAAGTTAGTGATGTTATAAAGAGATCATTACCAGAGTTTGGAGTCAAAGGAAGGACAATAGGGCAGGTGATCTTAACACTGCATATGGCTATTTCAAATTCAAAGGCAGGCTTTAAAGAAAAACTTTATGTTCTCCGTATTGAAATGCAGGGAGTGTTTAATAATGTAAACATTACATATTTACAGTTCTTGATAGAGAAATATTTTGGAATAAATAAAATAACTAATTTATTGATTTCCATGTTAAAAAATAAAAGTGTAGCTTTTGTGTATCAAAAGATATAAGATTCCTTAGAAAACATGCCTAATGGAATACTGCAGGTTATCCCTGTTATATACATTATATCTAGTAGAACTTATTAATGAAATTGAAATGATCAGTAAAGGGATATGCCTAAAAGGAAAAATAAGGAAATTGAAAGTAGTCTCTTACATTGACGATTTGACAGTGTTGATTTCTGAAAAAGGCAAGTGGCAAAAATAAGCATAATACTTGAAAAATCCAAGGAAATGACAGGATCTATGATCAGCTTTGAACAATAATATTTATGGAACTTAAAAGAAAATAAAAAAAGAACAGTATAAGGATATAAATAGCAAACATGGAAAAATCATAAGAATAAAATATCCAATAAAACATTGTGATTCACTTCAGTATTCTGTGCTTCAGGGAAAATTAGAGGAAATAGAAACTGAAATAAAGATGTATGAAAAATATAGTATAGGATTGTTAGATATAGTAAAATTGATAAACATTTTAGTGGTATCAAGATTTTGTTGTTGTTTGCCATATGTGAAAATATCACAGAATTCTGCAGATCGATTTAATCGAGTGATACAAAATTATTTATTCAAAGGATATAAGTTCATAGGAAGATACAGAGTGAGATTGCCAGAGATGAAAGGAGGGCTTTGATTGATAGACATTTGTGTGTTAAATAAAACAATAATGTATAATTATATAGTGAAGAACATCATTAGTAATGAACAGTATAAAAAAGTATTCCAGATTACTAGTAGTTTGAAAGATCCATTGATGGAAATATGGAAAAGTGTCTGACGAAATAGAGGCAAAGCAGTTCAAACAAGGAATATTAAAATATAAAGAATTGAAGCTGCATAACATAATGCAAGAACAACAATTTATAACATAAATGTAATCAAACCAATATAAAATACATTAAGAAGAGACACACTTATGGTAATTATCAAAATTTTCTGATAAAGCATGCATTAGTTATATTACCAACTAAGATGTGGATGTACAAAAAAGGTATTATTAATAGACACAGACAGTTGCTTTGTGAGTTTGGGTGTGGATACATTGATGATCTAAATCATATATTTTGTGAATGTTTGAAGTAAGAAAAGCAGTATAGTTAAAGAAGTTAACTATAAGACAAGCAGAAATTCAAAAAAGGAATAACTGTGCACAATAGTATGTTAGAAAAAGTTTTCAAAGTATTCCTAATGTAATGTTTAAACCTATACGCTGTTGTTCTTTACAATATGGAAAAGTAGATGTGACTTAATTTATAAAGGAGTTAAAATAGAAGATAGTATTCAAAAAATTATGGTATATTATAAACAATTATATGTAAAAGAAATGTTTTGTTTTCCACTGAAATGTTTTATACAATGTGGGATAATAAAGGTATATAAAAGAGTTTAAAAAGTTAGGCAATATCATAGTAAGGGTTAAAGTAAAAGATGCTGAGAATCTAAAATTTGTGTGTTATTGAGCTACAAGAAACATTGTCATAAAATACAAGATATTGTAAATTTATAATTGAATTGTACTTTTTGCTAGAAAAGGAACTAGCAAAGATGGTTAATTGCTTAAATTGTATTTAGTTTTCGGTTTTAATAAAGTAAAAAAAAAAATGGATTTTTTTTTTTTTTTTTTTGAGAGGTCAGTCAAGTAGAGAAAAATGATGCAATAAAAAATGTTTTTGATTAAAAATTGAAAACTGGTAGTTTAATAAATTTTTATAATTTATATTTAAGAGATGTTAATGATGCTTAATTTTATTTTAAAATTATGTTGTATATTATTGGTTGATTTTTTTTAATAAAATAAATGTTAGCCAAATTCCTTAAAAGCTTAGGTAGTAACAAATCTTTACACACTTATAAAATTTTATCAGAAACCATCCATCTTGGCTAGAATATTTTGTTATATAGAATCGTTATTTGAATCATAAACTCATTAAAAATTTCAAGTTCAATGGTGAAAAGTAGTTATGAGGGATAGAAATCATAACTTTATCATTCATTTTATTTTTTATAAATCAACAATTAAGTCATTTTTTGTCTAATAGTTAGTTGGGTAGCAAAATTAAGTAATTATTTTTATATAGTATATGATTCAAAGTTA